>JACCGJ010001975.1:0-55729 GCA_013407085.1 Atriophallophorus winterbourni | reverse complement strand
TCGCAGATGTGTGTTATGGGAAAGATGAAACAAATGACCGCAAGGATGATTTGTTTGATTAAGCACTGTCCAAATGAATATTAGTGCTCCTCGTTTCCGTCTGTATTCAACCGAATGCAAATTCAATAATTTAAGTCGCGTTTCGTATGGATAATTTGATAGTCCTAGGACGAGTTTTGTCGCTCTGCGCTGTAGAGTTTCTAATAGCAGAATAGCTATTTAGTCACGATGTAAATTTTTATTCTATGCACGGGTTATGATTCAACAAGGTATCAAGGCTTGTCTTAAACATGTGTTCATTCGGGGAGCTTACAACATAATCAGGTAGATTGTTTTAATTAAACACACTCACATGGCAAGAAATGTTGTATACAGCTGAGTCACGGATGAGGGACACGAACAAACTATACCCGGGCGTTTATCAGACAACTTTGAACGCGATCGCTTAAAGCAGGTTTTGGGGTAACGTTTCACTTCTGACCATTTGCATCCCGGAAAGGTCGAAACAGAGGTAGTGGGTTGACTGCTACTTAACTCTGTATCCTGTCCTCACTATCACCCACGTCTGACGAAGATTGTATGTCATAAGTAAAGCGTTACCCAAAATCTGCGCTAACCGATTGCCCTCAAATCTCTGTGTGGGCCTACATCGTTCGTTGAATGCAATCAATGATCTAACAGCTAAGTGACTTCACGAAGCTTGCCACAGAGTTGCGAACCAGTGTGTACACATGTTCAACTGTAAGGTTTGTTTTTTATTTTATTTATTATTCATAAACAATATTCATTATTTAGGCTAAAGAACCATTTAAAAAAATATAGCATCGATTACCACAATAATGCTGGATACAATTGAGAATAAGACAGTATAATATCTCTTGGTGCTCACATCCGAATCCTTTACAGAATAGGAACAAACGAAAAATCAACGAAATTAACTCATATCATGTGACACATATTGTCAGCCCATTTTGACATTAATCTGTCGCGTTTTGTAACCGTGCTGCAAAACTTCCCGAGCATGATAAGACATACCAAAAAGATATCGTTCGATTTGATAATGTGATGATTTTGGCTAATCAATAAGCTGATCACGTGTTATAATCATCAGCATTATACTTGAGGTTATATCAATGTTTGGAAGGTTTTAATCCGGAGAATCAAATGTGATCTCTAATTTAGCAATGACTTGTGCAATTCAGCTCCATGTCTCTCACCCGAATATAATTCGAATAAAGTATTGTGTACAAAATTGAGTACCATATCAGCTATCGTTCACAGGTGTTATGAATACACGTAGATAACTTGTTCCGAAGAATGTTAGTAATCAGTATGGTTTACTAAGTTCATTTGCAATAGATTGTATCATATTGTACCATAATTCACGGACTCTTTCTTATATACCTAATAGTTTCCTCAATCCAGCTTGATAACAATTCATGTCTGAATAACAATGAAAATTCGGTTTAATATATTCGATTAATCACCCAACCAGAATTATTGAACGAGCTTTTTCACATTTTAGGATAATTCTCCCGGCAGATCGATTTTTCCGACTGGAATGTAATTGGACTAGCGTAGGGACAAACGTGTCTGTCGTGCGCTCAAATGCGATCGATAAACAGCCTCAATTTGGGATGCGATGCTCAGTGCGCTCAGGTATGCTCAAACCGCGAAAACACTTTGTGAAATAAAGAACATTGTTCCGGAAGGTCAGTACAGAGATTTTAACAAGTTTGAATGCCTTTTCATACGCTTTGCTTGCAATACATATGCAGAACACTGATGAATATTATGCACATCAACACACACTAAGGGAGAGGAATATTGAGTAAAATCAATATATCAAAACCGAGATTCACTTAGTAGAATGTTTTCATGTATCGAACATTTCTGAACGCAAAACCTCGGTTCGATTTAAACCAGAGGCTTCATGCACTTGAAACCAAGATACCAAAGCGGTCTTCTAAACATTCTATTCTAGCTAAATGTATCTTTATTCCAACATAATCGTTATTTAGCTTTCGATAGATGCACAGCAACAGAACATATTTTGACTTTGTATATTACAAAGGTTGCAGTGAAGTTATTGCCTCTTCGAACAACATGAAAAACCTTTTTCCGCTGGATGAATGTTTCCTTCTTGTACAAATAGTTTTAATAGTTTATCAAACGCCACTGATGAAGTATTGTTTATCTGTCAGAAAACGTTTACGCAGTGTTCTCGCTAGAAAGCTACATTTCGGTCGTTATTTGATACCAATAAAAGCGTTGCATGTACTCATTAAATGCAGAATGTTTGATAAAGTTCTGTGGGTAGAATAGTGAAGCATTTAAAATGTGGAAAGCAAAGTGAAGTCGGATTGTTTGTTGGAATCTTTCGGTTGATGACAAGCAACAAGGTTGGAGTTTTCTGGATGAAAATTGATTAAGAAAAGAACTCGAGTCTTGCTCGCCCCATGACTATCAGCAACTTTGTGACTTTCAAAATATGACAAGTTTGAAGCGATATCTTTTACATAACTGTTCCCAAAATGAATGGCTGATTTTGATATTTATGACTCGGAAATTTGTTCAACTCGAAATTTTTCACTACATTGTAATTATTACAAAAATTCATCTTGATAAATTTACAATTGTTGGCAAAACAAGCAAATATATACAACCTACAACTCCAGTTAACTATTTCAAAGATATTTTGAAACGAGTGACATTATCGGTATGCATTGAATAGTATATCGATTTTTTTAACAGTGAACCGTATCACATTTAATCGATTGGAATATGTTTGGGACCTTATACCTACTAGTTGATTAGATTTTTGTTTTTCTTCAAAATAAACTTAGCCCCACAAACAAAGTTATATTTGTATGCCACTGTTATATAGGGTTCTTACAAAGAATCACGATGTTCAAATACAGATCACTGAACCTGATCTTACTGTCTCCACCTGACGATGGCAAACAGCCTGAAACCGGTAGTGGTGTGTAAGGGATGGGGATGTGAGCACCACAATACCGTTAGTTATGTACTTTAACGTATGTGGGCCGGTGTGTCAACTGACCTTGACCGTGTTCACTTGTATCATATTGTTTTGGATAAACACTGAATAAAATGGATCACTGATCCTGGTCATTCCCACGAGACGTGACACACGGTAAGCGTACTTTAGGCTGTTTAGCGTTAAGGTCAAATAAGTGGTGGTGGGTTGACTGCTACTTAATCATGTTCCCTGTCCTAACTATCACCCTTGGTCTGACGAATCTTCTGTGTCAGAATTGAAACGTTACCCATAAACTACTCTAACCCATTACACTCAAATTTCTTTGCACATCACATTTAATTTGGCATTAAATCTCTCTAACAAAATCTAACTAAAATCATATACGAACTATCAAGGGCTGATGGTCGGTTTAAATTCAGGCGAATTTTTTAAAAAGAAATATTTATTTCTACAATAAACTATTTTGATAAAAGGTATTTATCCATACTCATAGCAGCATACGCAATGGATGTCAAGGGATTTTTCAAGAATGTATTGTCTGGCGAGACTGGCGAAAGTACATCTTCTGCGTCGAACGAACCTGGACGAAGGATGAGTCAATTTCTTTCCAACACCACTCGTTTGTTAGACTCGGTGCAATCGAAAAAGGATGATCTCTTTGGGGACCTGACCAACAAGATACAATCAATTAAATTATCCACCGATTTCAAGCGTGACGTGAAACACTCATCCGAAGGTGAACAATCTGCGGAAGTGGACAAGGAAGCGGAAAGTTCCGCGAGTGAATATGGCGATGAGGGTGACCAACCGAATTATGCGGAAAATTCTCCCCTGGATTGGCATGGTTCCGTTGACAGTGTTGATTCGCTTCCCGAGGAAGAGGTCACCGAAATGAGGTCTTACTTATCGGAGCTTGTAAAAGCAATGTTCGATGAAAAGTAAGGAAATTTTACAGTGAACATATTTCATTGTTTTGGTAACTTTTCGCTTCTGAACACAGAAGCTTCGTCAGACCAAGGGTGTCGGTACGAACAGTGTTCAGGTTTAAATGGCATTTTCTTCACCAATCCTGAGTTCTCTAAACTAGACGGGGAGATCTGCAGCGTCGAGAGAACTCTGCACTAGGTTAAACGAACACGGGAAACGAGTGGGAAAGCGACACCGCAATCCCAGTGAATATCAATAACTGATTCGGGACTCGGCCTTAGCTGAACACGTGCTTTCAAGGGGACAAGCGTAGAGCTTGAAACGTGGAAGTGATAGCGGGTGTGAAATTCTTATGGGAAGACTTCACCGCCGAGGATGTTTGAACATAACAAGGCTGGGGCGAAGGCGGTGAACAAGGGGGATGGGGGGAATCTCAACAATTTGGCTTAGGTTATGCAAGCGGATAAGGAATTATTACGCAATCACACCTAATACGCACATGGTTACGTAAGCGTGTGTCAACAGACGCGGCCGATGCAAATTAATAAATAATTAGGGATTGAACACAGCAATTAGGAGGTTGTGTGATCAATTATCTTGATCTCCCCGGTGTAGCCTATGAAATCAGGATCGTACAAGAAAATGCCATTCAAACCTGAACAATGTTCGTACCGACACCCTTTTGGTCTCACGAAGCTTGGTGTTCCGAAGCGAAACGTTACCAAAAACTTGCTATAACCGATTCATTGCAAACTATATTTTCATGATTATGGACTCCCGATCGGTCTGGAATTTTTCAAATTCATTGTTTTGATTTAAACAATTTTATTTTCCAAGCAATAATCGGAAATCAAAGTTACATAATATTGGTGCGGTGGCTTTAAGTCAAAATCGGGGTTTTGATTCCGCCAGTTTTTTAAACTTTGGACTAATATTTCACAATTACGATAGAAGCCTATTTCTGTTGACATGAACAATCAATAACACCATTCGAAGAGTCAAGATTCACGAATTTATGGTCCAGAAGCAAAGCTTCACAATACCATATCATAGTTAATATAATCAGGAACATAGAGTATAAATTAAAAATGTAAAGTCAAGGATAGGTTCCAAGTTGTAGAGTTGAACCATAAATCAATACGCAGTGTCGTAAATCGTTATGCAACAAATAAGTATCCAAATTTCAAATAAACGTTCCGATGCTGGGAGAGATGACAAGAGTTTCGGGGAGGGAATTCCAAAGAAACAGACACGTACACAATAAAAATATCGGCGACAGCTGATACGGGAGTGGGGAATTTGCAGTGTCGCTGAGTGGCTGCGTGTATGACGTGAATCACGGTATTCGAATAACTGTTTTAAGGGATGATGTGGGGTATTCAATATTTTATATGTCAGTATCACATCGCTTCGAAGGCTTCTTTGGAGGGGAGTGGGGAGCCTCAGTTTTTTCAATCGTTTCTCGTACGCTAGTTCACGGAAACCTCTCACGAGTTTGGTTGCGCGATGGTATATTTTGTCAAGCAATATTATATCCTTTTTCAACCACGGAGTCCAAGCTTGTGATGCATGTTCCATGGTTGGAATTATATAGGCGTTCATGATGGTGGGTAAAGTTCCAGGCGAGAAGGTTTTGAAGATCCGTCGCAGCATACCTAAAAGCTTCGAAGCACGCTTGTAGATAATCTCACAATGCAGGCTGTTCTTCAGACTGCCGCATACCCAGACTCCAAGATCCCTTTCCGATTCTGTCCAGCTCAAAAAAGTATGCCCAAAGTGATACTGGTACTGGAATGGCTTACCAATGCCAAAGGGATATTCACAATAATCATTTGAATTGTTCTCATCAGTATATAACCCCGGTGAATGTTGTGGACTTTGCTACGCTTTGCCGCATGTGTTTAAATCTGAGAATTATGCATTTTTTATTAGAAATGTTCCTGGGAAAGTTAAATAAATCGTTAATTTAATGTTTGCGTCCATGTTCATCATGGGATGAGCAAAAGTAATTCCATTTGTGACATGGAAGGAGGAAATTCCGAACAAAAATATACGTTTGTGTAATTTGTTTTTTCGATTATGTGGTGTAAAAGGGAATCACAAAGGCATTTCAGTAAACTGAGGCAATCACAGCATTATTTAACATAAAAAATCGTAACATTTGTTTGCTTAGAAAACAATTTCTGGGGTTAAGCTGTTCACTAAAGCACACACGGGCTGCGTAAAAGTTGAGACTACATTTTTATCGGGAATGTAGGATTTCAACGGTCAGATTGTGACTGCGGATCGGGAGATTTGAACCAATATTAAAGAGGTGACTGAGTGGGGTATTCAGTATGTTAGAATTAGATCAGCTCGGATTCGTCTGCGCTCGAGGGTGGACAATTTAATTCTAGTCAGTCACTGCTTAAGGGGTAGATTATGCAATCCAGTAACCGTTTTAGTTGCCCTAAGATAAATCCTTTCATGGAGCAAGATGTCTTTTTATATCCATAGTGTCCAAGCTTTTGTGTATAGTCAACAACTAGATGTTTGTACGTATTGAGCAGCTTCGAGAATGATAGCGGTTGGATACTTGCAAAAATTATTCTGAATAAGCCAATTACGCGCATTCACGCTTATACACAGACTCTCACTCCAGACTGCATTTCATAATTTCTGCACACATTAAGTTACCAGGATCTTTTTGCGATGTACTCATTTCATGCATGCGAGTGCCTAGCACGTATGAGGAACCGAAGTGTTTCCCAAATTGCGACATTTTCCACTTGTGGAATTTAAGGGCAGCTTGTTTTGAATTGACCACTGGTGCAGCCTATTTAATTCTGCTTTTAAAACTAGGCAATGCTCAAACAAGTTAACCTACGTCCACGAATGTCGCCATATTATTCGGTGAGTACAACAGTTGCTAGTACTGTACTGCGGTCTGCACACAGCACTAGCCGAAGATCGATGTTTTTATTTTGCACACCAGGTAATATTACTTGACATGCTATTCGGAAAAGTGATCCAATTCGACAGTTAGTTAAATAGAAAGAGGTCTATCATTTAGAGCAACATAACTTGTTTTACAATATAGTGAATCATCCATTTTTGATATTCGTATGGCAATGACTCGAGCAATTGGATTGATGATGGGGATGTGAGCAACACATTACTTTGGTCATCCATAATCACCTTGAGGGCTTTGACCAAGAATCACTTTGTGATTCTGTGTCTGAACATCGTGGTTCGTTGTACGAACCCTATGCAACAGTGGCATACAAGCATAACTTTGATTGATGACAGTTTATCATATTCGATGTTTCGTGCAGAGCATTGTTCCATTGATTATGAAACAATATTCTATTTAGCCCTCCCTTAATAACACTTGGTGATGAAAATCGAGAAAGAAAACCCAAAGCTAACGAACAAAATGATTAACAACAATACCAAAATTAAACCCAGTGCTTCTGCAGCGAAAACCGCATCCCAACAGACTTATTCTTTTCCAGGCACTAAAGATTCTTCCGTAGACTTTGTCCCGAACAAGCAACTGAATTGCGGTTCTTAGGCGGATTAAACTTAAATAATGGCTGAGTTGTGGGTATTCAGTGATTTGAATATTCACTCGCGGTCGTGTTATCTCAACGGCGATGCCACATTGTCGAATAGTTTGCCGTTCAATGTTATTCCATATACGTTTATTTCTTGTGGAAATGTTCATCCGAGTGGATTGAAACTGTGTCAAGCTTCAATAGAGTTCAAGCGAATGTTTGTTCATATTTGGGACGGATGTGCAATCGTGCAGTACTTCTGTGCTGTGTGGCTAACACTGTGCTAAATTGATTGGCCGGAGGTAGTGAGCTGCATGCTGAAACAGGCCGGAGTCTCACTACCATTTCCTGTCCGTTTTGCATTCTCATATTTGTATAGGCCTGGGCAACTTGACAGTATCTTAGCCCACGTGCAGTATATGACTGTGCGGCACTTTGCCTGGATCAGGCTTGAAATTTAATCGTGAGTTAATCATACCAATAGTAACAATATCAATAGTCAAATGTCTTATATGTGGCTTATTGATGAAATTACGCACGCTAGAATCTCACAATTTTTTGTTGGTTACTTTCATCCAATCACCCTTATTCGGTGCATCGAAGAAAAATATACATTTTGACACCATGCATCTACATTTGTCATCCCAACAATAGAAAACAATTTCTACCCTTTGGATTTTTACCTAATTTTTGAACTGCTCAGTAAGAGACCTAATCCCGTTTTTATTGTTTGTTCTATTATTCGTAGTTCCCATATTATTCCGTGTTTTTTTGTAATGCTATATGCTTTTTAGACCATTAAAATTGAATTGAATTGATTGTGCTTCAGCATCGGTTCATATGTGTTTCTGAAACTTGCTCCGTTTTGACGTGAGATGTACGCCCATTCTTACATTAATCGATTCACACATCACGTGATTCAAATTCTCAAATGGGTACTAATCAAAGCGGAACATGCACTCAAATCAGCAATTCATTGAAAGTTGAAATTTGCTGCGCTTACTTCAGCAATTCGTGAATCGAATTGTGCCGCGGCTAAATTCGTGGCACATGTGGATGGAATATTAAATGATTTTGTAGCGGAAGAGAGAAGATGGAAATGATAGAGTCATGTCATTTCAGGTTAATAAGTAGCAGCTGACGCACATCTGGACAACAATCTCATTTCGGTCCAACATGAATACGTTGCCCCACCCCGCGTTGCACGCACATTGATTGCGTCTCGTTTCGTTCTTGAGGTCAACCTGTTTTAACGACTACTCATCAGTACAAGGCCTTCGAAATATTCACAAACTTTATCACGACGGTCCACATTGGAAGCACTGGACTCGAGTTTTGCTCTTATTTGAGTTCATCAGCAGTGCATATCCTGCCTCGGGTCGATGAGGATGTGAAGGGGTGTGAAAGGAGAAAGAAGACAACGAAAACGCGCGATTTTCCTTCAAGCCAATTGGTTTAACCCATCTACATATGAAGCTTACTTGAATTTGTTCTTCGAGCTTGTTGAGTTTTCATCGGACGTTTCGTTGCCAGACTAGGCAACATCTTCAGCGATTGTTGGCAAAATGACTGCTCTAAGTGGCACTGACGATGGTATTTGGCGGGCTGACCATTGGTCACGTGATCGGCTGCCTTTTCGGTTCTTCATCTCAGTCGCATCCATGCGTAGATTTCGTCCAAGATCACATGCTCGATGATCGATCGTTCACCGGAGTGCCAGGCTTCGATGAACTCTCGTGCTGCTGTGATATTAGCTCGGCCCAAGATGTGGCAGTAATGCCAGTCCATCTCGTGATTTTCGTTGTCGACGTGCGTTGAGATGAGAGACTTGGTGTCGTGACGTCGTACTGCTAGTTGATGCTCATGGATTCGAGTTTTTAGTTTTCGAACGGTTTACCCGATGTAGTGTTTGTCACAGTGCGTGCACTGTATTTTGTACACTACGTTTGCGTTTTCATCTTTGGGTATTACATCTTTCACTTTTGTGGGCACGTTACGTAGGGTTGTTGTTGGTTTGTGGGCGATAAAAATGCCGTGAGGTCGTAGGATTCTTGATGTCATTTCCGAGATGTCTTTGACGTATGGTAACGCCGCCCGTTGCATAACATCAATCTGGTCTCGCCTAGGGCGTGTCGTTAGGCATCTACGGATAAAGTTCTTCGGGTAAGAGTTCTTCTGGAATAGCTTGTATAGATATTGTACTTCCTCTTTTTGCAGTGTGGGCGTGCTGCAGTGTGTTCTAGCTTGTTGAAACAACGTCCGAACGCAGCTTTTCTTGTGTGCTGTTGGGTGGGTACTTTTGAAGTTCAAGATTTAGTCGGTATGGCTCGGCTTTCTATAGACATTGGTTTGTAGTTCGCCGTTACTCAGTCTGGTGACTTGCACGTCTAAGAATGGTAATTGACCGCTTGTTTCTTTTTCCATTGTGAACTGTATACCATTGAATACACAGTTGAGTAATCGTGAAGTTTCCTCAAGTCTTGATCGTTTAATAATCACGAAGGTATCGTCTACGTAGCGTACCCATAGGGTGTGTCGTATCAATGGTAAAGAGATCTGCTCTAGCATTTGCATTACGATTTCAGCGATTAGTCCTGAGATTGGTGAGCCCATTGGTGTGCCTCTTATTTGTTCGTAAGCTTGTCCGTAGAAGGTTAATTGTGTTGTAAGGCATAAGTCAAGCAATTCTAATAGGTCTTATTTGTTCAGTCTTTCTCCATCGGCCATCATTCGTTCGTTCAAATGTGATGCTGCAGCAAGAGAGTTCATCGAAGCCTGGCACTTTGGTGAACGATCGATCAACGAACATGTGATCTTGGACGACATCTACGCACGGATGCGACTGAGACGAAGAACCGAAAATGCAGCCAATCACATGCGATCACGTGACCAACGGTCGGCCGGCCAAACACAATCGTCAGTGCCACTTAGAGCAGTCATTTTGCCAACAATCGCTGAAGATGTTGCCTAGTCTGGCAACGAAACGTCCGATGAAAACACAACAAGCTCGGAGAACAAATTCAAGTAAGCTACAACAACGACCCGAGCTACAAATATTCCAAACAATACTAACCCATCTACATATGTCTGGACACATGTAAAGTACAGAGTTGGTCATGCCAGTCTAATCAATCAGTGGCAGTGGAACCTGGACCACCCACGCAAGACACGAACGGATGCTGAATGTTTTCCATCTAAGATGCATCCGTCGTTTAACGTGGATGGACAGAGTGACTAACGCTGAATTGCTTTCCAAAGCTGGTCTACAGAGCATGTTCAATCTATTGCGTCAGCGCCGCCTGCGTTGGCTAGGTCATGTCTACAGAATGGAAACTGGTTGTATTCCAAAAGATCTACTCTATGGTGAGTTGCAATCAGGAAATCGACTATTGGGCAGACCGCACTTGCGGTACAAAGACGTCTGCAAAAGAGATATGAAAGCTCTTGGCATTGACCCGGCCAGTTGGGAAAAACTTGCTCTTGACCACTCACACTGGAGGCATTGTGTAAAGCGTCGTCTGCAAGCTGGGTAGGAGCAGAAACAGCTCTTGGCTGCTGAACGCAGATCACGCCGCGGGCGTGCAACTGATGCAATATAACTGAGTTCTGACTATCGTTGCAAGCGCTGCGGGAGAGATTGTTCCTCCTCATTCAAAAAGCTGTAAAACATGAAAATGCATGCGGTTGTGATGTACATCCATGGTCGACATCGACCGAAGGAGGCCAACAACAACGGGACATAATCGTACTGTCATTACCTCATGAGTATATACAGCGTCAAAACGGTCTTGGTGTGTGTGTGCACAGGAATTGTATGTAAATTTGGATTTCCGGTTCAAGTCCATTAGTCTAAGCCCTCTACATATTTCTGTGCGCATACGATTGAATAATGTGGTCGTGTCGGCCTTATCAAACATTGGCTCTCCTCGTTAACCGTTTCTGCGTTGATTTAATACTGAGCGATCCTAATCGTACTCTTCGGGAAAACCATATGAACGAGAACGTAAGATTCACTTGTGTGATGGACCATCATATTAATATGGATTTTTGTTATTCTTCAAATGCTATCTCCCACTAATTGTGTACAAATTATCCAATTATTTTGAATATTTTTATGAAACTTTTCATAAACCACAAAATAATAGGTAGCAATAAATTATTAAAGGCAATATATTTTTTGAACAGGAAACATTGAAGAAACAAAATAATGTTGCAATGAACATAAACATTTTTGGTCTGTGACATTATGTATATTTTCGTTCCACCCACTCGTCGTAACCTGAGCTTCTGGCTAATTTAATTCTGAAAATCATTTTTTCCACAATTTGTGGTATTTAGTTTTGCATATTATCCAAGAATCTGTGACTACTATACTATAGAAAAGGTGGCCTACAATTAAACAATCCGTTTTGTTCCCCTGAATTCTCTCAGCTCTTAGGATAAAATTGATAATGATGTTTGCTAATTTTATAATTCCATGATAAAAACGGTTTTCCATCTATCAGCATGAAGTAAATGGGATATTTATCTTGTAAGCACTGTCTTGAATGTGTACAGACTTGTTTGCGACTGCACTGCAATTTGTCCTGTACAAAATGCCATTTAGTCATCAACTCGAACGGTTTTCTTGGAAGCAATACCATTTGCTGTACTCTAATCAATCTGGACACGCTAGGTGCAATTGACTGTAAGAAGGTTTAACATGGTCTAAACCTAATACCCAAGTAGCTTTTGTGGGTTCATACCGGTTTCTGATTCATAGTGAATTAAAAACGCTGCTTCGTTAAGATACAATATTTCGAAGAGAGCAACCAAAAATAGTTTACCGATTTATCCCATATTCGAAGTTAATTTATACGATATAAATTGGAAAATATACAACTGTAGATCGGAAGGTCGTTTCGAGATTATGTGATAAGTTGTTCCTCCATAATGAACAAATAATATATGCTGCTAAATTTCTCAACCGTAACAGCAAAGAATGCGTAGCATGGAGTTGAGATATTTCCATGACACCCAAGTTGTGAATAATATTATGAACTATATTTGACAGCGGGATTCAAACGCTCTCTCATATTAAATGATCAGTTAATCAGCAAACGCTTTAATTTTTAACTAAATAAAGCTTTAAATATCTTAGAACATTAGATAAAAAATATGTTTTGATTATTCTTTTGACACAAACTAAAGATGTAGACATTCTTTTGATTACTGAAATGATACCATAAGTAAACATAAACATTGTATATCAAATAAATTAATCTAATCTAAAATGATATTGTAAATTTTTTCGGCTTTGCAAGTTTATTATGTGAGGCTGGATTGCATGAAATTTCAGAAATTATCACGGCAAAACTTTAACTAAGATTGAGAAACGTCCTGGTATGTTATTATTATGATGACATATTTGTTTGAATAATGAAAATTTTTTGTAACAAAATTCTGAATTTAGAAAAGCATACAGGATATTCATTCAGAATGATACTTTGAAAATCGTAAAACAAATTTGCTAAATGATTTAATTTTACAATGAAGAGGATATGATTTACTTTACAGGCATTAAATATGATTACACTTCTTTGACATAGTTCACCGGCTCCGGAAAAGGACGAGCGATTTCGTCAGATAATAGATGTGAGTCATAACCAATTTGCATAGATGAAATACTGTTTTTTACTTTGGCTACTTACAAGGTTTAAAGTAGCATAATGTTCCGAATTCACTCACCCCAACTACATTTTGACTGTAAAATTACAAATTAGCCCAAATTTCAATGCACATTAAAATTTTGTAATTGTCCAATTGCCTAAATTCTAACAATACGAAATGTAAAATTTGGTAACATTTTAATTGAAAAGTAACATGAAAACGATTAGTTCGTTTTGGAATTTGTAAGATTATTTAATAAACAATTTGCCCATATATATCACTGTTGGGAGGACAATGTAGGTGTGACTAACCTGTTCAATCACACGAGCCCACACGCATGTACAAAGTGAATAATTTATAAAAATATCACAAGGAAGAGCGAAGATATATCTTGAGTTAACTTTCCAGCAATACGTGTAGCTGTCCGTTGATACCACTATGTTTCAGCTTTTGTAGTAGGCCAGAATTACCCAGTTAAAATGGATTGCATAATAACCTAATCAAATTTTGTAAAGCTGCTTACTTTTATTAATTATGATAGGCTGCCATCATTTTTATTAGGAAAAGTTAAACAAGTTTCCATAACCTTTTTATTTTCAGCATCACACGGGTCGTTCAATATTCGCCAAAGAAATTCGAAAACAGGTTTGCTTCGACATGCATTCATTTTGTTCGAACGATATCACTAAGGAACATTTACACTGATCTGAACGTTGAATAGTGATCCATAGTTTCCGAGAGTCGTTGAAATTTGGAGCTTGTCAATCGATATATTAGTGACTTTATGTTGTGAGGCATGTTTGCATTTTATATTGAACTGAATTTGAACATCGCATTTGTAGGTTCACCACCAAATGTTCCACTGGAAAGTGGTGACTTGAACTTTGAAGGCATCGATGTATAAGGCTGATACAATCAAGCTGATTAATCAGCATATGAAAACTTGGATGTGATTGAACCAGTAGAATTTGGAAAATATTCGTATTTGGAGGCTAATGTTCAAGTGCATGCTGTTACCCGCATCCGCATATGTATGTCTGTGCATTTGGTTGATGATATTGGTCAAGCGCCCCCAACACTTCTTGTGTTTACCAATTCCTCATCTTCAAAACAAGATCCTAGTGTTACTGTATCTACCTGTGGAGTGTTAACAATACAAACCCGTTCGTGGGGTTCGTATCGGATAGAAAATTCGTTCAAAATATGTGAACAGTTTCGAAATGTCAACAAAACGTGAATGCACTTGTCACGATCAATTGTGTGGAATCGGGACACTAGATTAATGATAATTATGTTGTATAAAGTTTAATTTGCAAATCTCAATGCATTAAAATATTATCAGCTACTAATCACCTCAGTTGAACCGTGCATTGCGTGATCGCGACCAATGGATTGTATGGTTGGTATTCCTTAAGAAGCATATGGTATCACATTTCATGGCAACAAGTTAACCATTCCACGCTCTAGATCAAATTTTCAAAGATTCTTCTTTGCTATCCGAGTTTTGGTTTATATTGAAATCTCTGCCCTAGCACACCATTTGTGCATCAAACCTAAAAATGTCCAAGGTTGAACTTGACAAGAATATGATAAGGAAAACCAACATCGCACCTTAGTATATAAGCTGACTTTCCATATTGAAAAAGCATTGTTATTCTTTTCATGCATACATGCTAATTTAAATTGTGTTTTCTGTAAAGGATTTGCTTGTAAATCCATGAAAACCATGAATTTGCTGGAAGTTATTTGAATCGTTTATGCTTGACCGGCACTTGTCATAGTAATTCAAAATGATTCAAGGTTACTAATGGTCTTAAAAGCAACAAAACTAGTTATCCCAATTTCGTTTTAAAATCACCAAAGCTAGTGGATTGTGAGCAACGTACAAAGGTTTAAAAATCTTCCCCCCCAAGCAAAGCAGACTCGGACAGAATAAAAGACTATTACAGTTTAGGCGGTTAATGGGTGTCGAAATGACAATATTCATGAATTATTCCGATAATTCCTACTATCCCTTCTTGTGAAGAGGCCCTGTAGGAGATGGCTGTTGGTTTTGAATATTTAGGAAAGTCGGATAAATTATCTTATGATTCAGCGTCAAGGAAAGTCAAACAGGTTCAGGTGAGCCATCCTTTTATTACAAGGCTTATTCCGGATACTGTGAACTAGTTTTGTTGAGCAGTAATTGTTTCATTTCATAAGTTCAACATCCTTTTTGAGCCACGGAGACCATGACTGCACAGCGTATTCCATGACTGGTCTGAGGTATATATTCAAGATCCTTGGGAATATCTAGAGCGACAATATCCCAAATACTTGTTTGAGTGTTTAACATTCTACACCGTTCCATTTCCCAATGAAAGCATTATACTTCTATCATCCTAATGGAGATTGACTGACCGAGCAATATATGAGAGATTTATTTAAACTTCGACATATTCTTTGTTTTCCAATGTCGTTGATATTAGAAAATCAGCCTATAGAATTGAATCAATCGACATTGTAAGCTAATAAACAAAGATTTATTCACACTTCTTATATCAACTCAATATCTATGTGACACTGTGTCATGTCTCACTGAAACTAATCTTACTGTCTCCACCTGATGACGGCAAACAGCCAGAAACCGGTGGTGATGTGTAAATTCGGACGATGTGAACAACACTATGCTATATGAAAGTCACTTTCAAAACCACATTCACTATCCAGGTTAGTGTCAGAAAATCGGTATCATCAAACGTCCTCCGCAACTTGGCTGACTTCACAGGAGATATGTTGCACAAGTGTGAAGAGACTGAAGATTACTTGCCAGCCACAATTCTGATGAATGTCGTGTTTACCTTGTATCATGAAGGTGAGCAAATTTGACGTGTGAAGATTAGTTCTTTTTAGTGTTATTTATGTTAAACATTGTTCGTTGAAAGCGTCGTGGTTTCAGGTGCATAGATGTACAAAAAGTGTGATTGGAAGTCTGGTCATTTCTATGTAGCATTGAAAGAAGTCCGACAAAATAAACTGCGTTAAACTATCCTGAGTATTTCGCGATCAACTATGTTTAAATTCTTTACACATTCAACAAACTTCACGGGTAGACTGAATTCTACTATACTGGTCAGCGCAGAGATTTACGCTGTTCAATAAAATCTTTGGTGGCAAGTCTACGTCTTTTTACGTGGCAGGTTAAACTCGTGTCAATCTATTAAACAAACCATAACAAATCGCACCTCTGAAGAAGGACGTGATGCAGTGATCTGTTGAACAATCACCGAGTTCTTCTTTCAGTGAGGAGTAATCCAATTATGTTTTTTCCATCTTCTTGGATATCTTTACACTGGTAAAAGGAGTGGTAAATAGCTAAACAGTCAACTTTGAAGTGGTTGTCCTTTTCTAAGCGATATAACCGTGAATCAATTAGGTGTGACCTGCACTTCTGAAGTATCAAAAATTGTGCATTTTGCACAAGAGTAATTTTGGATGGAAGAGGTCTGTTGAATCCCTCTTCGAGAGATGACAAACGACCTAATCTTTGAGTATCGATTTGTCATCAGTATGATCCGTTCGTCTGTGAAGCAAGATACACCAGAAATGCATTAACCGCATTGTTACTTATGAACATACGTTTTTGGAAAATGCTTAACAATTATTCACTACTCATTGTGCAATCCTATCTCTGTTTGTCGTCTCGTGTACAATCAAAACAGTTCTGCTTAGAGAATGAATTTCGCGGCGTCATTTTATCCTCGACTTGATGATCATCTAAATTTCATATTCTGAAAAGCAACCACTTTTTCACCGGAGGTTGTTTCTAGAAATTTATATATCATCTGCACAGTGTGCAGAACTTTCTAAATCATCATCTTCAACAATAGATTAAATACTATCATCTAAGTTTGGGTGAAGGTAGAAAAAGCAAACGAACATATTTATGCGCTGGTGATATTGTCATGTGCTTACACCACACTCGTTCTAATTTTCAAACAGTTACTCCAATTGTTGGAGGCATCATCTTTAGTTTCATGAATTAATTACAATATAGCAAAGTGATAAACAATGTAAAGAATTAATGGCATTGTATAAATGAACTGTTATAGGCATCCTTCATATGATCGACTCAAAATATGATGCTGTCTAAATTTAAAACAATAGACCATTTCGGACAGAGGTCATATTTTGTGTAAACGATTTATTATAATGTTTCCCTTAATTGTAGAATGCGGTTTAAACAGCAAGATAATATTTCATGTATAACTATCTGTACCTCTTTTCCTTTGGACAAGGCTCACTGAAGCTAATCTCACTGTCTCCATCTAATGGGGACACAAAACTAGAAGTCCATTGTGGAGTTTAAGGGCTGGGGATGTGAGCACCACAATGCAGTAAAATGCAGTCAGTAAAATGTTCCCACTATTTGTAGTAATAGTTTTATACAGCAATATAAGTTTGTGTGATTATTGAAGCAAGCAAGGAATATTATTATTGTTTGATTTCTCAGTTACTCTCGAGTGTAAGACAAACGAATAATGATGCTCAAAGTCGAATTGAGACCTACTTTTGTTAGGAAGCGCTCAAATCACTCCTGGTATATTGTTCCTCGTGTTGCTTGAATTGAGAATTCACTACCGACTCATTACGGTTTAATGTCACAATTCTATTTTAAACTACAATTTTGTAGCTTTGATTCGGTTGATAAAAGTTACTCACGGTTTGTGGTTAATACAGAATCAAAATGAGCAAACTAAGCAAACTTTTGACGGTGTTGCTTAGATTGGATTTACATAATGCCCGTGGTTAAACACTTGAAAATCCATCCAGAATGTCCATAATGCTCTTTAAAGAAGAGAGCATAACAGCTGATACTTCTATATACATTTTAGTGTACCTAATTTAAAGAAGTGAAATACTGACATCCGTAGTCACTACGGATTATGTGTTGAATGTAGATTCCCGAACTGATGTAATCCCGTATGTCTGGTTAAATTCAGATCCTCCGCAAAATGTTCATGCACATACAAACTTGACATACCTTTACACCTTGGTGATCACACAACCAATTTGGAAATCGATGCGCTTTTGGAATGCCGCGTTCTTTAATGCCATCCAAGAAGAACGGAAAAGGCAATCTTGTCAAACTATGTAAGTTAGATAAATCATCAATAATATTACTCATTGATTTTAACGCTTCAAACGGATTAATGGCATTTAGTTAATGATGAAGTAATGGTCAATCATGATTTGATCCTTAGTTGCACCGACTCAAACTATCAAGCGGTTAATTTTTATAATCATTATGCGTTCGAGTTCATGGCTGCAAGATAATGGAGTCAATTTTTTACTTTGGGAAAAAAGTCATCCTTGCTTCTCTAATCAGCGGATGACGATGGATGACGCGATCTAATCACGCGTGCTACCGTGAATGTTACGAAATTTACTGCCATAAGAGCAGAAAGAGTTGCATTATTTTGGGGCTAACTAACTAAACGCCACCTATCGATGGTGCAATGAGAAGATCTGTCGCAGCTACTGGCGGAGTTCCACTAGAATAAGTCTTTTTTCCGATTTATTTGGGTGCTAGCTTCGTAGACTACGTAAAATCACAAAAAAATCTTTAAATGATTTATAAAAATCTGTCCCGAGAAACCTTGATGTACAGAAGTCAATTGCCGATATTATTGGGTTTTCAGCTAAAGTTAGGCTTGCATGATTCCTAGTAACATGTGGAAATTTACGTTTCCATTTTCTCGATTAACTCCTAAATGTTAAAAGTGCACGAGTTTCCAAGAATTTTGTGTGTAAAATATATTTAAAATCCGTAAGATCAAAAGGTCTGTTCATATCAATAGAGGATATCAGTGAAAACTTTAACATTAAAGTACACAAAAATTAATAAAACAACTTGTCTTTCAAATTCCTCCGCGCGACAATGAAAAGTCCACAGTAGCAAAACGTTTGTGTATGTAGTTAGGTTCAGCCTAGAATTTACTATAAGTACTACTATTACACAAGCTCCAGGTGTCCTAATTTAATAAAACGAGTCTTCAGAAATATTCTCAAATTATCCCCAGAATCAAGATTAATTACGGAATATAAAGCACAGTGCTAGATTCTTTGCATATGCATATTCCAAACAGTGCTGCATTGCACCGCTTGTGGGACTTAGCTTAGTCCCCACATGGAAGCTAAATTTCAATTTGCAAATGAGGATTTATCCTCGAATTCGCAAATAATTGGGTTTAGCACAAGTTTCAGAATGGCGTTCGATGTCAGGATCAAGGTACGCATACCTGATGAAGTGGAATAACCGAAACCGGTTGTGTGCTTCCATTCTTGCTTTTCAAACGTCTATTATACTATTAATAAATATTGGCTTTAATCAAAATTAACCATCGTGCTGTTCTTGGAATGTTTGAAAATATCCAAACAGTTACCGGGTGCGCACACGCTTTGTGGGACTTAGCTTGTCCCCATATGGAAGATAATTTCAATTTGCAAATGAGGATTAATCCTCGAATTCGCAAATAATTGGGTTTAGCACAAAGTCAGATCGGCGTTCGATTGTCAGGTCACGGATACGAATACCTGATGAGCGGCAATAACCGCGAAACCGGTTGTGTGCTTCCATCCTGCTTTTTGAACGTCATATACTACTTATTAATAAAAATCTGGCTTTAATCAAAGGATACCGAATGTATAAAATCAATCCATCATTGATTAACGAAGCAACTGCTCGCTACACCGTATCAGTAATGGATAGACTCCTTGAATACGCTCGACTTGTTGACTATGCAGAGTTCGAAGAAAAGATATCCTGCATAAAAGGCACTACCACATAAGACGGTGAGGTCTGTGACGCACGAATATTTACGGGTGATATCCCATTGCAGAATACATTGTAGAAATATCTTAAATCTGTCTTGCCAGTAAGAAAATACCATTACTATGTCACCTATTTAAATAACTTGTATAATCTCAAAATATTTTGGACAAGTTCATATACTGTCATTCTTTTTCCGAATCATTATACACGTCGTAAAGTTATATTCAGCGTACGATTTTCACACGAATTAAATTTAAACGTTTACAAGTGTATGGTTGATGTTACGCTTTTTAAACCATTCAATATTCAAGATGCTGGATTTATGGTGAAAATAAAGCAAATAATTGTACAATACCATATGATATATGTATGAAAGTTAAACCAATCCTTTCTTTAATGTTTGCGTACAGGGATGAGCAAAATTAATTCCGATAGTGACATGGAGGTATGAAGTCTCGACCGGAAAAAATATGATTGGTTATATTTGTTTATTCATGTATGTGGTGTAAGAAGGAATCACTATGGCATTTCATTAAACTGGGCCAACACAGTATTATTCAAAATAAATAATTCGTAAGTGAGGTGTTGCTCACATCCTCCGAAATTACACTCCACTAACGGTTTCTGGCTGTTTGCCGTCATCAGGTGGAGACAGTATGATTCGGTTCAGTGAGCCTTGAAACAATGGATAAATGGTTAACAAGATTACACTTGAATGGCACTGTTGCATAGGGTTCGTACAACGAACCACGATGTTCGGGAACAAAAGCACACAGTGATTCGTGGTCAAGCACTTAGGGCGATTATGGATGACCAAAGTAATGTGTTGATCACATCCCCCGATCGTAACATTTTTTAAATAACATTTCGTTTGATGTGGACAAACTATCTAGCGGTAGGCTGTTCCACGTTGAATTACCTCAAATCAGTTTAATTTATACAGTACTAAACAATTTCGATCCTATGCTTCGTCAGAAATTATTTTGAGCGAGTTGAATAGATTAAAATGGTCCATTAATTTTATTATAGAACCGGTGGAGATGGGATATGTTTGAATCACGAAGAGGTGCAAAATAAGGCGGCTTTCGTGCAACTCAGGTGAGATAAAAAAAATTTGTTGAAATTACACGATTTTAATTTCGTAACTTGTTCATATTCCATGCAGATCCGAATAAAATGAGACCAAAAATAATTTCACTCAAAGTGATAGGAGTGAAATTGCACCTTATGTGACCTTGTGATTGGATTTAGGTTGTTGCTCACCGGGTAATCGCGAGATCGAACAGGATTGCCTGAGCAAACTCTATCGAACAGTTAGGTTAAACAATGCATAGCCTTGTTGCACTATTACATACTATTCGTCGGTTACGGTCGATCAAAATGCAAGTGCAAACTTCGAAAAATTGTAACGGTATATGTGACGGTCATTCGAATAAACTGTTAACAAAACACGGCGGCATCAATATGCCATATACTATTCGAAATTATCGGATATCCCTTTTAGGTTTATACTGCATTCTTTTGTGTGACGAAAATAGAAAGGTTTGCAGTGAAGTCTAATAAAACTGTGGTTTGCAGGGTGAAAAAATTAGCTTGCATGTTGCAAACTGATCTTATTGTTTTCGTTATCGTTTTGTTGCATCTAAATGACATGGCGTGTTTGCAGTGGTAAGATGATTGATCCAATAAAGAGAAAATAACCTAGAGCGTGTGCTCATTTTGTAGCGGGATTGAGTCTAGGCAATCTATGAATGAATGCTTCCCCGGCTCTCACGGCCATTACGTTACAGACACTGAATCAAACGTTAACCAAGATTATTGTTATTCCTGTCAAACAGTCAAGTGACCTGCGATTCCCACCCGAAGAAAAGTCTTCCAGCTGTAACCACCTCACAAAGTGAAAGAACTCAAATTGGCTAGAGATTCTGCAAATCAAGTATCACACAGTCTTACGTCTTGCTGGCGTATATCATAAGCACAGATAATATGTTACTCTGCCAGTTGTCATCGAACATGCGGCGTTTTTACACCAACTGGATTAGACCGAGAACAATATCGAGAATTATATTTCGTTTTACCGCAATCTGTTTTTGTTTTTAGACAGACTGTCATTTGAATCGCTCTTAAGTGATTCTTCCAAAGTTTTCGAGATTCTGCGATCGTTGATGTTGGACATTTTAGCGCTTCTTGCTGGAGGGTGCCGTTTTTTATATCAACTGAGAGCTCTTACCTCACAATGCCAATAACACACTTCATACCTTCTAAAGTATATCATTCACAGCTTAGAAGAAGAAAATGATTTTACTCGTAAACACAGAGTTTCAACAATAATATTAATTCAAACACAACAGAATGCTTGTCAATGAACGTTGATATTAAATTCCACAACACGGAAATGACGTCTACAGCTTTATAACAAGACTACTTGAATAACTTTGTGTATACTTAAGGAACTGACTTTTATCAAATTGCGGAGAGGGTGGTTTTATATCCGCAGTATTGCATATGTTAGGATCATGCCGCTTCTTACTCTTCTTTGTGTAAAATCCGGCCGGCCGTTCTATCTTGCTATGACCTAGTTTCGTCGCTGGTTCGTAAATTGTATCCAGAAATTCAATGTTTTTACGCAGCCACTGTTCCTGAACTGAACTCATATATTCTATCGTTTGGTGGATGTAATTATTTAAAATGCGGGGAGCGTTTTAACAGAAAACCAACCAAAAATATTCTCCTCCGCATTCCAAAAATATCGCTTGCTCTGTTGAAGGCATTCTGGCAATGACTATTTGGTTTCAGATTATTAGTAATCCAGATACCGAGATCATTCTCCGCGCTCGTCTAAGTAAAGTTTTCTTGACCAAGATTATATGCATGCGGATAGTTGTAAAATTTTACATTTACTCATATTGAACGGCATCTTGATTTAGTTGATACTATTGAAGGATAGCCACGAACGTTCAAGTACTGTTCAGTCACGCGATCAGCCCATTTGAGACGATGTGATAATGTCAAGATACATGCAACCAATGCTTTTGCTGTAATCAGAGCCATTGAAAGAAGCCAAAGGAATTCATTGAAGCAGGGTTCGACGTCGCTGAACAAACAAGCGATTTAGCGATAAGACGAGTGAGGATGACCACTGGCCAGTGGAATTCTTTTCAAGAGGGTCAAAATCAACAGAAACGTCGTCAGCTTATTTGAGAGTAAGGGTGAAATGAAAACGAAGAAGATCAGAAATATAAACAGAGAATAGGAACTGAGAAAGAATTGCGCCCCGTAGGACACCGCAAGGAATCGGGATCGAAGAGAAGACTTTGCAATTCACGACAGTATATTGCACATAGCCTTAAAGTAGTAAGCGATCTAGTAAAGGATGTTCAGAGGAACATGACATCCAGAAAGATTTTTGAGAAAAGAACTCTTAAGCAAAACGTTGGTTTAATCTAAGGAACAGAATTACACGGATCTCGATTTAGAAACGGGACAAGTGCTCTATTAGCACGTCATGAATTTATACCTTGTAATGGTGGCTATGTAGTTAAGACAAACGAAGTGCTATTTGATGTGCAACATTTTTCAGCACATTCAGATTCCAGTGCCTCTTGTATTTTGTCACTGATCAGGCATGCGCATCCGTGACCTGACATTCCCTTCAGGTTGATCGAAAGTCATATACCACTCATTCATGAATTCTGAATTTAAAACGGAAATTACGCATCTCGCTTTCATTGAAGCAGTGCCAAAATATATCAAACGGTTACAGGTGCTGCATTGCAGCGTCTGTGGGACTTAGCTTATTCCCCACATGAACATAAACGAGGGTTTATCCTCGCGAAATTCATTATATCACCCGAACCTTTAAACTTCGAATCGTGATAATCGATATTTCGCATCATCGCAGTAATGATGTTAGCGACTTGATCAATCTATAATTTTGGTTCATATAATACAGTTCTGTCATTATACTTATTGGGTATTAATTGCGTTCGCTTAACTACATTTGTACGTTGCTAATCAAATTCAAACATTGAATACAACAAATCACAACCCCCAACTTAGCAGTCAGATTGATTTCATTCCAGTTGTGGAAAGGATATCAATGAAAAGTATAACTAGTCAAACAAGACAATTGTTTATAAGTGACTTTTTAAACATGCAACACTTCTATTGTAGACTGGAGTGAACAATTATTCTCGAAAAAACGCTAGAGTGGATTGAAGGTTCATAGGCATGCGTGCGTATTGGTGTATTGATTTTTAGGTATAAACCTATAGCTACATGACCACGGTCCCAGGTTTGCTATAAAGTGAACACTTTCTAATAAAGTTCATTGTCGAACCTAATTTTATCCAACTATAAAATGGTACCCACAATCAGAGCAAAAGTAAAATCTGTACGACGTCTCTGAGCTACACTCGAACCGGGAACAAGTAGATGCCTTCCGAGTTGATGCGGAGAATGATACACAATCATTTATTTCAAACACAAAACACCGAGGTTTTCAGCTGTTTGTTGAAGCGTGTCTGATTAATGAATAAATACTGATAAAGAACCAATCATTCGTTGTTGCACGAGAGATCATAACTTCCATCTATTTTACACCCACAACTTCCTCGCTGCAGCAAATTCATTTGGCGAATGCACGCGCTCGGAATCGCCAAACATCCTTGCATGGATTTTCTGCGAAAGCAAGCGATCACTGAAAGCATCTCAAAAGGTGAGTTGCATTCATGCCCACAATTGTTCAGGATTGGTCGTTTTCACTTCATTGAGTTGTTTTGTCTAGTGAAAAGATTAGTTTCCCTGTGGATGTTGGGGAGTGTGAATGTTAGTATGAATATTGTGGCGCGGTAAAGGAGAGGTGTAGTTTTGGCACTAGTGCTGTGCTATCCTAATTATTTTGAAATCTAATTCAAATATATCCTATTCTTCTTCCAAAAAATAATAAACAAGGATACTAACATCGAGTTACCGATTGAAAGAAAGAGCTAACGAGAATGAGGTTATCCAAGAGCTAGTGATATCAAGGTGTTATTTGCCAGTATTATCTAAGCTCTGCAGCTAATGAACTTCGGACGTTTTGGTCGCTGGACACTCGCAAACCGGTTCTTGGAACTGAATGGGTAATTCGTAATGTATATGCCGTCGATGCGACTGAATAGATGTTTCGTTTGCGTTAAACACCACTGATATACCGTTGTAGCTCGCAGTTTCATAAGCCATGAGATATATGTTTATATCTTTGAATGATTCTATTGGATTTTCTTAGTGATTAGCAGCGGTAAAGAAAGTGCTGAAGAAAACAGAAGTGTGTCTACAACGACATATTTTTGCCCGATGAAACGCTTGCAGAACGTGCGCGATTTGTTGATGTTGATTAAGTTTATAATCTGTTTTGATACTTTAAAGATTAAAATTTGAATGAAACCGGAGCAAATTTTTACAGACTTATACAAAGTTCGATGGCAATCAAGATGAGTATTTTTAATTCGCATTCATTGCTCTGCAGATTACTACAAAATAATTCACGAAAATTTTCGGAAATTGTACCGCGCAGATGGAGACAATGTGAGAAACTTGCAAGTGGCGGGATAGTGCGAATGCGGGATATTTCTGAATGAACAACCCAACTTCACACCCGTCCGTAAAATCAATCACAAAAGCAACCTCATTTCACGAAAACGTATCGCATTTTCATCTTATTATAATTTCGCTTCGAAAAGCGACAAATATAATGATTTTTATGCATTGGCAATTTAATTGTCAGTAATCTAGCACTTCTTACATCATTCCTCGTTTAACGGACAAATTGATATACAACATTGCGATTGTGACCATGTCGCTTTTGGGTGAGTCCCATTGGCAACGATAGCAGTACAATGCAGCTGTCTGTTATGCCTATGCGGTAATTGAAGTATGAATAATAGCAATCAGGCATCTGCTTTGATGTTCACTGAATTCCGATGAACTCATCCAAATAACTGTGCTCGAAAGTTTGTTGGGAAGGGCAAATTAACTCGACTTGACAAATAGTTCAATACACAAACATTGATTACATGAATAATGACGTGATGAATTTGAGGGAAAAATTTTTGTATTATTTTACGGATAATAAATAGCATAGCATTCAAGGATGTTGTTCACTTGCTATCATAATGCCAGTTGAGGAGTCAAGTTTCGTTCTCGTTGAAGCTTGTCATCTGAATGTCCTAGCCTCCGCATATTACCGTTCCATCAACTGTTCTGTTTTTTTATAAAAAAAAATCCGGATTCAAAATATTATTGATGTCCGAAAAACTTGTATTTGCAGGCATTTCCATCACAACCTACGACCGGTTTTGTCTTTTTCACTAACCAGGCAGGGACAACCCAATCATAATTCGCATGGCATTAAACCGTGTGGAGATTGGAAACAGAAATTTAACTTTAAGACAACTGTTGGGTTCGGCTGGCATTACAAACCAGCTCAATCACGTGGGCTCACACACATGTACCCTGTGTTGAGAACACCGGCTTGAATGAAACATCAGTATTTCTATGCATGTATTGATGTTATTTAACTCCGCCAAGGACGGTCCCAAGACCGTCTGAGAAAGGAGGAGGGTTCGGCTTTGGGCTAGCAACCCTATCCCGTAAAGCCTACATTGCTACGGAAACGAAGACAAGTCAAGTTGTCTTCGCCTCATGTGCCACCCGGCACGGAGAGGACTGAATGAATGATGAATGAATGAATGAATGACTAGTATCATGTTAATAAAAATTCTAAGAAATATTGAATATTGCATTCTGAATCGTGTGCAAGGTGAACTATAACGCGAATGAAACAAGGTTAATTCACTACATGATTTACGACATCTAAACATTTTACTAAATATATTCAATTTATCAAAAGTAACAAACAAAAGTGCACTGAGAGAGCCAGACGGATGGCAACCAGACAACAATACCCCCCGCAACTGTTGATGTTTACGAGTATCAGTTTTCATATTGCAATCAACTCGGTGCACTATGGCGCCAGGAGAGTAGTGGCAAGTGTTGCTACCCGGACTAAGAGCTATGGGAAAACTCGGTGATGGGATAGAATGTGATTGAGTTGTCAGGCCACTTCGGTGCACTCTGGCACGGAGCCAAGAATTAATCGGCACCCCACATTCTAGTAAACATTGAAACTCGATAGAAGGCCCCGGAAACTGGTATCGTTATTGTCGATAATTGTGATTGGATCCGTCCAAATATGTCATCGTTATATTCTCCGGATTCCCATTGGTTAACTGCACGTTAGCATTGCGTCTTGTGAGCCGAGGTGTAATGATCGTTTGACTAACCGACCCGTTATCCAGCATTAGGTGCCTTGCCCTTCGCCAGCTCGCTGCCGGAGAAAACAGGCTCACGATAAGTTTGGTTCGATAAATTGATAGAGGTGAGTTATTCATTGTTCAATTTAATTTTCAATTGCCTTTTCAATGGATATTATATGGTCTGCTTAGAATATTCTCTGATATATACTTTAGTGTTAGACTCACGTTGTTGTTGCTTGCATTAGTCTCAGATTTTGAATATGATACCAAACATTCTATGGTGTCTGTTATTGACTGGCATGGACTTTCTTTGATTTACAAGTGTTAAACTGATTATTATTTTACCATTTCATGAAGGATGTTAAGGATTTTAATAAAAATGTACAACTGAGCTTGTTATTGTTTGTTTGTATGCAAAGGATTTATTGTTAGGGTTTACTTAACACCTGTCAAGTGCATTACAGAAATTAAAGAAAGCAATAGCGCTAGTGTGGGTTTTACGGTATCTAAACATCGCTAAAAGTTCCGGGATTAGTCTCAAATATGTTTCCATCATATCGCGGTTTTCTCGTTACTGGTCTGCAAGCACAATCATTAAGCTGTCTTTTAATCATTGGTTTTGCTCAAACCAGCTTTACGACTCGCAGTTGTATCGCTAATCATTAGACACGGCAATCATAGTGGCCCGAAGGTCAGCCCCATTGCCTTGCTTGATAGCCGATCAGCCTTTGTGCCCGGTGGCCCGAGCGATGCAATCACACGATCGCGCGCACCAATCAGACGACTCCGGTACGTGCGCACCTCAATCGATAATCCCCTCGATTTGAACGGGTGATGCGTGGACCGGGGATCGATGGCCCGGTGGCTTGGTGTGCGAAATGGTTTGAAAGTCATGCGATGTTTGAGTGGACAGCTTACTGAACGAGATTGGACTGAATTGCTAATGTGAAATTGCATCGGAATTGGGCTTTCGCGTAAATGGTTGCGAAAATAATTTTTGAATAATAATCGATGCCAATCTGGCATCGGTTATTTGCTGATGTGGTTATTTCGTCACAGCTAAGCTACTGGAATCCTATTAATTGTGTGCATGAACATTATATACTTGTCTGCTTTATGCAGCGAATTTTTCAAAATGTTTTTTCATATAAAACGTATGAAAATTATCCATTTTGCCCGATAGTAAATGACAAGCAGATTTTAGTGTGCATAGATTTAGTAACGAGACAATCCATGAAAGCTTCAAATATGCGACTTGATCGCTTCAAAGAATATACCATCGTGATATCGAATTTGTCATTGGTTCTCAGAAACGAATGAACCTGGGAATAATGTAACGTTTTAGTTTTTACCGCTTGTTCCATGAAATAATTTGGATCAATATGAAACTTGCATTTGGGTGTAGCCATCTCCAGAGATAAATGCATAGCGTTACCCACCATCTGATTACAGCCATTCAAAATATATATTTTATTTCCCATTTACTGGCTTTCTTAACCTGAGCCAGTAAATTGAACATGGCCATGCTTTATAGTGCAATCAAATGCGATAAAAATGTGTTGGGTTGAGACGAGTGGAATGTTGCTCTCGTAGGTGATTGTGCATCATGGAAAACGTTCCATTAGTGAAGCTGCATGGAATTTAGTGAGCATTTTGAACTATCATGTAGCGTGTGACTCATAAATATTTCTGAATGACATTGCGCGTTTACTAACCGCTCATGCTCTGTGAGATAGACCAATAATTTCCACGTAGCTCCCCTCTCACTACATGCGTTTAGTTTCATTCGCCCCCTGTAGTCTGCTAACCTGTACAAGGTGCGCACTTTCGTCCAATCAGATTGCGAGTTTGCGCGAAATCTCACTGTCTCCACTGTCTCTGAAGTGTAATTTCGGGGGATGTGAGCGACACAATACATTTAGCTTTATTTTAACATACGAATTTCTAGCTATTGTAATAATTTCACCACACAGATTATCAGCCTTAAATCGGTGACGGCCAATTGACACTGGTTAACATATCTGTATCATAATTAAAGCGTTACATGAATGCGTTGACATGTTAAGTAGGTCAGAAAATTGCACAGTGCATAGGTAGCGTGACGTGTAACCCAGACATGTAATTTGGGGGAGAGAAATGCAGACAGTCTATGTGACGTTACATGAATGCGTTGACATGTTAAGTAGGTCAGACAATTGCACAGTGCATAGGCAGCGTGATGTGTAACCCAGACTTGTAAGTAATTTGGGGGAGAGAAATGCAGACAGTCTATGTGACGTTACATGAATGCGTTGACATGTTACGTAGGTCAGACAATTGCACAGTGCATAGGTAGCGTGACGTGTAACCCAGACTTGTAATTTGGGGGAGAGAAATGCAGACAGTCTATGTGACGTTACATGAATGCGTTGACATGTTACGTAGGTCAGACAATTGCACAGTGCATAGGCAGCGTGATGTGTAACCCAGACTAGTGAGTAATTTGGGGGAGGGAAATGCAGACAGTCTATGTGACGTTACATGAATGCGTTGACATGTTAAGTAGGTCAGACAATTGCACAGTGCATAGGCAGCGTGATGTGTAACCCAGACTAGTGAGTAATTTGGGGGGAGGAAATGCAGACAGTCTATGTGGAATGAAGGTCTTTCAATGTAACGAGACCAATGCGGTTACATTGAACAAGAGGAGATAATGAGGTGTCATTACGTAGCGTGACGTGTAACCCAGACTTGTAATTTGGGGGAGAGAAATGCAGACAGTCTATGTGACGTTACATGAATGCGTTGACATGTTACGTAGGTCAGACAATTGCACAGTGCATAGGCAGCGTGATGTGTAACCCAGACTAGGGAGTAATTTGGGGGAGGGAAATGCAGACAGTCTATGTGGAATGAAGGTCTTTCAATGTAACGAGACCAATGCGGTTACATTGAACAAGAGGAGATAATGAGGTGTCATTAGATGTAGCGAGACAAGTTAAAGGTCGCTGTCATGGGTGAATGTGCCACACCCAATATGATCAAACTCCCCTTCTTATTTCATGTGAGAAATTATTCGAATTCTTGTTGAATTATTACCATCATATGGATATTGTTAAGATTGTTGCTTAGTGTACCACTTATCAACTGATTCAAGGCTCGCTGAATCTGATCTTACCGTCCCCATATTTATATATATATAAATAGATAAATAGACATTTAGATAGATAGATAGATAGATAGATAGATAGATAGATAGATAGATAGATAGATAGATAGATAGATAGATAGATGGATGGATGGATGGATAGATGGATAGATAGATAGATAGATAGATAGATAGATAGATAGATAGATAGATAGATAGATAGATAGATAGATAGATAGATGGATAGATAGATAGATAGATAGATAGATAGATAGATGGATGGATGGATGGATGGTTGGATAGATAGATAGATAGATAGATAGATAGATAGATGGATGGATGGATGGATGGATGGATGGATGGATGGATAGATGGATGGATAGATCGATAGAAAGGAAGATAGATACATAGATAGATAGATGGATAGATAGATAGAGAGATAGATAGATAGAGCCTTTTTTCTAGCAAATTTACTTAAAATAAGAATAACTGAAATTTGACTATTATCTTGTTAATTAAAATGCTATTAAATGTTGAATATTGCATTGTGAGTAGTGTGCAGGGTAAAACATAATCTGCCGGTGATCCTAAACGCGAATGGCACAAGGGCAATTCACTACATGATTTACTGCATCTAAACATTTACTATATATCCTCAATTTGATAAAACTAATTAACTAACGTGCACGGAGAAAGCCAGACGGATGGAAACCAGACAACATTACCCCCCGCAACTGTTGTTGTTTACGAGTATCAAAGTTCAAACGACTCGACCCCCTTCGAGTAATGAGGAATTGCTACCCGGGGTAAAGCTGTGTGGGAAATTTGTCAGGCCACTTCTGTGAACCCTGGCACGGAGACAAGAATGAATCGACGCCCCACATTCGAGTAAACATTGATACCCGACAGAAGGCCCCGGAGACTGGTATCGTTATTGTCGTTAATTCTGATTGGATGCGTCCACCTATGTCGTCAGTCTATTCTCCGGATTCCCGTTGGTTAACTGCACGTTCGCATTGTGTCTTATAACCCACGAGTGACGCGTTATCCCGCATTAGGTTCCCTGCCGTTCAGCTGCACACTGCCGAAGAAAACAGCTCACGATACCTTCGGTTCAAGGTGAGTTATTCATTATTGAATTAGATGCTTTATCATATTATATTATGTGGACTGTTATAAAAATTTCTGTTATACAATTGAGTGTTATGTCATGCATAGGTGTTATTCTCCCCATTGTTGGTGCTTGCGTTCTATGGTGCCTGGTATTAAGTGTCATGGACTTTCTTTGATTTACAAGTGTTAAAATGATTATGATTTCACATTTGATAATTGGTGATTTTAATAAACGACTCATATTTGCAACAAAATAATCATTTGCATGCTTTTCCGTCATTCACACCCCACGACCGTTTTCGTGCTGTTTGCACTCATCGGGTAGGGACAGTAAGATCAGGATCCGCATGCGCTTGAAACATGTGTTAGGACACATGCTTTGAACAGGTTGATCGTACGAGCCTTATCCAACAGTGGCATACAAGCGCTCCTTGTTTACCATTCTTCCACTGTTTCAAGCGCATGCGGATCCTGATCTTACTGTCCCTACCTGATGAGTGCAAACATCACGAAACCGGTCGTGGGGTGTGAATGACGGAAAAGCATGCAAATGAATATTTTGTTTCATGGTTATGGGTTTAACCCCATTTAACATGTGTTTGGACACATGCTTTGAACAGGTTGGTCGTACCAGCCTTATCCAACAGTGGCATACAAGTGCTCCTTATTGACTCATATTTGCATTATTGAAACACTAGCCTATAATTTATGTATACACTTAGAATCTAGTACACAGGATGTGAGTGACCAGTTGTGTTGCTATCCAAACATTCATATTCTTCTTTGAATCCCATGATCATATTTAATGAATAATGTCATAAACCTTTTGATTTGGGCAGAGTAAAGTGGCGTATGTTCTTCATGTATGGGAGCCTTGTTTTTAATCCTGGACATAAATGGAATTGCTTTGATGAATATCCAGAGATAGGTGGCCAGTGTTAACCATTTGACTACAGCCATTGAGGCAGCGTATTTGAGTAATAACAGTAAGGAAAACGCTTGCTATCTCCAGAGATAAATGAGTAATAATAGCACGAAAAACTGCTGCCATCTCCAGAGATAGATGGCTAGTGTTAACCACACGACTACAAACATTGCGTCAGCGTATTTCAGAAATAACAGTAAGGAAAACGGCTGCTATCTCCAGAGATAGATGACCATTGATGGCCAGTTAATGGTCCAGCTATACGTGCATACAGTAAGAGATTCCTCACCCTAAATTTAGGCCTTTGAAAACCTATTAATTGGGCTTTTATTTTAGCGGGCTTGGATATATTCCAACGCTATGGTAAAGTGGTAGACCTTAGGCGGTACAAACTGATAGATGGTGTAATGAACCTGACCATAAACGACTTGCAACCTACATGTACGTCTCCCACAGTCAAGAGAGATCTACAACATTTCAGCCCACTTTACAAATTGCTGATAGAGTCCTTAATGGTTATCACAATTCCTAACTAAAAGATGTCAGATGTAAAACATGACGGCAACCACCAGATTATGACTACAGGGAACCAATACTTCAGTCCACTGCGGAGGTTATTCTCGGATAAGCTCAAAATCGCCAAAAGCGAACTCAAGCATATTTTGCAAATGGAATTTATCCGCCTTTCAGAAGTATGTAGGCGAGTCCATTTCACATGTTTACTGAGAAGACAGCAGGCGACTAGTGACCATGCGGAAATTATAAAGCTTTCAACAACATTGTTTTACTGTACCTAACAATTGACCTTGATACACACATTCCGTTGATTCGTGTTCGGTGTTTGCTTCCACTCTACCTTCGTGCACGTTTTGGCTACCGCGCTAAACCTTTATTCTCCTGTGCCTTTCTCCTACATTCTTAGGGACAATATTGTAGTGGTCAGTCTACTACAAGCTCTGAATAAGCTAACCAGACCAGATAGGTATCCAATCCCGCATTTGCATGATTTCTCCATGTCCCTGCATCATAAGCGAGTGTTCAGCAAGATAGATCTTGATCGTGCGTAACACCAAATTCCAGTTCACCCAGCGGAAGTGCCAGAAACTGCAGTGACAACATCATTTTTTTCTATTCCAGTTTGTTTACTCATGCCTTTGGATTGCGCAAAGCTGCGCAAACGTTCCAACGTTTCATAGACAGGATAAACGACTTCTCTACATCGACGACATCCTGGTTGCTAGTCGTTCCCACGAGGAAAACCTACAACACCTCAATCAACCGTTCGAACGCTGATGTCATTACGGAGTGGTCATCAATCCCTCCAAGACACAACGCTGCATGATTCCATCTATACCATCACGGTAACTCCGAGAGTATGTTTATTACTCATGAACAGCATGGTTTCCGAGAAGGACACTCCTACCTATCCAACCTCCTGTTGGCCAGGGACGATTGGACGAAAGCCGTGGACTACCGGGTGGCATTTGACGTGGCATATCTGGATGTTTCGAAAGCCTTTGATAGAGTTGATCACCTCATTCTCATTCAAAAGCTACGCCACTACGGAATCGATGACCCCTTGTTGACGTGGATCAGCCGATTTCTGCAAGATCGCACATCGTGTGTGCGCGTCAAAGACGCCTATTCAGGCTGTTTCCCGGTGGATTTCGGCGGGGATCCATACTCCGACCCACTCTCTTCTTTATATTGATTAATGATATCAGCATGATCTTATCAAGCTCATTTTTACTCTTCGCGGATTACCTCAAGGTTTGGCGTCGTATATCTAGCTTCGTAGAAACGTGAACTCGACCGCATTTATCAGTGGTCATTAGAACACAATTTACCGTTCAACTTTGCAAAATGCCACATTCTGACCATTCGACGCTGTTCGTTACGCTTATCACTTGGGGGACGACCTTTTGCGCCATGTGGACCAGGTAAGCGACTTCGGCGTTATTGTACAGCACGACTTCGGTTGCTCCAGCCAGTGTGACAAGGCTGCAAGAACCGCAAACCAGAGGCAACTTGTCAAGCGCTTTGACCGACGACTTTGCTTACATCTATTGTCCGCTTACATCCGCCCCCGGGCGAATATGCAGTCAGTGCATGGCATTCGCGGCTCCAACAAGAAATGAACACCCTCGAACAGCCACAACGGCGAGCAAAAAAGCTTATCTACGTCCTTTAAAACATGTCCTACGAAGAACGGCTGCAGTAAAGCGGCCTCTTCTTAATCCGCTACCGTCTCCTCCACGGAGATTTGCTTTCGACAGAGAAGCAGCACCCTGGCAAGTTCCTGATGCTTCTATCCAATCGACGCAATGATCGTGGGCACAATCTCAAGATTGTCCATCAAAACAGACGAATGACCAGTTAAAGGTATTTTCTAACCCTTCTTATATGCTGTGTCTGGAACGTTCTCCCGCCGGAGGTGGTATGTGCTGGATCACTGCCTACGTTTATGCAACGCCCAGACAAACACCTATGGCAATCAACTCTCAAGTGACTCTCGTTTATGTTTCGCCATTCCGATCTACCCCATTATACTTACATACCACTTACATAGCCATAAACGACTAACACTTTGTCCAGTGTTTTATCCCCAGCTTACAAGCATCAACGTTGCTCACGCCAAAGCAACCATCCGCAAGTCCGTCAAGCACTCTAGGACGTGGTGGGAATGTGTCATGTGCTGACATTTCTCCCTATGAAAAGCCATAAATGTCCGATTAAGGTGTATGCTACACGCGAACATGGCCCGCTATAAGGACTATTCGCCTCCGTTTTTCTCTCATCATGTATGCTTTTAAGCACGCTTTGTGCGACCCTCTGTACACACCACCCGGTGCTTTCTTACAAGCTATCAGCTCTTATTACCACAATAAAACTATTGACTATTGACTTCAGCGGTGAAGTTGACGCCATTAAAAGCTTTCCATTGCCTGACTCTCTTACCAAGATGCGTAGGTTTGTTGGCACGGTTAGCTACTATATCTATCATATTTATTTCCGATCTATATTCTGCCAAATCGGTAGTTACAAACGGTTCAACTGTGACAATAGATAATTATATATTTAACGAGTCATAAGTCGGTCAGCGGTATTAACCTTGTTTGCTTTGCCGTTACTCGTTTTTATCACATTATGTGATTGAATAAGTTGTTCATAGCAGTGTTGTTCCCAGTGATCGGATCACACTTACGCTAATGGTTATTTCTTCACCTAATTGACTAAGCTAGCTTTTTTGAAGCTGTTTTTTTCTATTTATCGCGAATGAGTAAACAAAACCGAGTTTAGTGTTCCGTTAAACAGACTTTATTACGCGGTGTAACATAGCCAATGATTTTCATAAATTATTTCTTCCATCCAAATGGTCTGTCATCAGTCACTTGCACTTGATGCGAAAATTCGCTTGCACCTGCGACTTCATTCGTGTACTGTAATAATATAAAAGGTAATCATGATTAGAATGAAGAATAGTGTTTTAGTGGTTAAATGTCTAGACAACTCATACAGAGCTATTAATGTTGCAGTATATTTTTAACTTGGACGGCATCTGAAAAAGATTTAAATATAAGAGAGATAAACTAGTACAAGCGTTCAAAACTTAAGTGTATAACGTTGTTCAAACTTCAAGAACATCTGTAGCGCTCATAAACTCATAAGCTGTGCATTTCCCGTTCCTAAAGTGCTCATTCAACCAACCATCAGAAAGCACACGGTTTTAACTTGTTTAGATTAGGCCGAATAAGTTTTAGACAAACATGACTATTTTCCTTAGCCTGTGACTCAGTGAGCATAAACAAGCACAAACATATCCCGTTTGTTTCTGAATATCCTTTCACTAGATAATTGTACAACATCTGACGGCTGGGAGTTTCATAAGAAAAAAACGCGCACCGAATAGAACAACCGACGGCAGTTCTGGTGAGAATGTGGAATATCAAATACCAATGGGTGAATATGTGTGTGACTGCGGGCGAAATAGATGCCTAAGAGGGTGCATCTTTTTAATCATTATTTTTCGAATTAGGATTAGATCCAATGGAACCTGTCTGCGAACAAGTGAATCGAAATTAAGATGCACAAGTCGATCTTCATATGGGAGATTTCGAAGGCAGCCAAACATTTTAGTACCTATGTGAATTAGGAATTCTAGAACACATTGAATTTCAATAGATAGGAGAGACTAGATGGATGGTTGAGAGAGTGAGTTTTACTAATGGGATTCAAAAATAATATGTTTAGCAGAAGTCGTTTTAAAAGCATACCAATCGTCCGGAAAATATTAAAATTTATCGGAAATGTGAGCAGAAAAATGATGGATACACGCAACACGCAATTACTTGTAAATCTTCTTGTCCTAAATGTTCATTAATTTGCATACAACTAGAGGGTTCGGAAGTTCTTTCTCCTGTACGTACTTCCAGTGGAATGGAACTATTGTCCGTGCTCTGAATGATACGTAATTTGGGATGGATCCACTAAAAAATAAACAAATTGATTACTCATGAGTAGATCATCTATAAGAATATTCGCGAAACATTTGACGGTCGGTAGCAAAATCTAGCTCTGACCTGGAAGGAGATTTGACGTATTGCAAATAATTTGCCTGATTAGGTAATCAATTATGAGTATCATATTTCTTATTTTAAAAGATACGTATTATCGAATAAATACTTACAATTTGAACTGGTCTAGGCAGTAAAACGATTTGCGAATTACCTTTCGCAGACGACCTCATTTGATTGCAAGAATCTTGATGTGTGTGATGAAATTCTACGGGATTTTATTCAAAACGCTCCTTCATATCTGAACGGATTAAATTTCTCTTTCAGAGTATTTTTTGCTTAAAGTTGTGTGTTATTTGATTTATTTGAAATAAGCAGTTCTAACACAGTTATCGTTATTTCAAAACACACTATTTATGCAGAATTATTAAACAGTCCACAATGAAACTAAGATGTACTATTTCATGCTGTGAAAAGCTTAAGAATTGCGAAGGGAATTGTAGACGTTTAATTTTAAAACAATTTAAAAAAAACGTGCTATTCAACTTCCCAACTGCTAAATTGATATCTGTTGGTACAAACTCATTTAGGCCATTTAGAAAACACTTTCCATGCTATGTCTATTAACATCAAAACTGCTTTCCTATCATCACACGTATAGGAACCATGGTGGTTTCCATGGAAATTTAATTTCATAGAATACATATTATTTTCCGTCGATATTTACCATTACCAGAACATATAACTTATCCACTGGTCGATAGTCAAACAAGGGATTTTATGTCAATTTCAAAGTTGATGCAATCTAACATGGAACTCACTATCATGTACGGTAGAAACATGACTACAAAAAGCCATTCAAGTACACCGAATGTGATAAGAAAAATCTTGTTTGAACGGGAAAAATTTACGGTCGACAAACGAAATGCGGTATACGTGGCGTGGACCAAGCATGTAAAAGCGATCATTGCAAAAATCACAGCCATCACATCCCAGCACTGAAATAAGGAAATCCAAATTTATAGTGACGTAAATACAAAGGACAATATTAATCGAATAACCATTGGTTAAACTGGTGGTAAGACATATGATTGGTTATAATATGGACCAATCAAATTACTTGGATTGAATCTGATGGCTGCGAAAAGCATGATAATTCATCAACGTTCACTGAACCCAATCGAGTAGAGTTCACATATCAAATAGGTTCGCATGTCCTTGAAAATTGCAGTGAATAAAACGATTTGGGTGTCTGGATATGCTCCAGTTTAAAAACATCACTTCAAACTAACACTACCTTTAAAATTGCAACAGGTGTTGTAAATCTACTCAAACGGGTATTTGGGAAATTTTCGCTCAAGATATCCCCACGGATCATGAATACATACTTGAGACCAGTCATGGAATAGGGTGTGCAGCCATGGTTTCCGTGGCTCAAGAAAGATGTGGAACTTATACAGCGAATCTATCACCGCTGAACGAAACTAGTTCTCAGCACTCGAAACAAACCATATAAAGAAAGGATAGCACAACTGAATCTGTTCGACTTTCCTTATCAACGAATCAGAGGAGACCTAATGTTACTTTACAAAACATTCCATACCCCAAACCATCCCTTACAGGATTCATTCACGCGAAGGTATACGCGAAATTATCGGACGCGTGAATATGTGCTGGTCATACCCCATTCCCACCTGAACTGTAGAAGGTACTTTCACTCTGTCCGTGTCTGTTTTACTTGGAACAGTTTACCTTCAACCGTTGCTCACCCCACTAGCTTACATGACTTTAAAACGAAATTAGACAAATTGTTATTGCATTATTCGTTTCCAATGCATTTATATAGTGTTTAATCTATTTCCTTATATTGTTTATACACTTAAATTTCAATTTTTACCATCCTATGGATGTTGTTAAGCATGTTGCTTTTCGGACTATTACTCTCTCCACCAGTTGACGGCAAACAGCCAGAAACCAGTAGTGGTGTGTATGTGCGTGAAATGTGAGCAACACACATTACTTTCATTGGACTTGCGTTTTTTAAAAGCGTGGGCGCGCTGTCATTTATAAGCTAAGATTTTTGCTGGGTTCTAGAAAGGAATCAGCGTTAACAATGCAAAAAGTGAAACAACATCAAATTGAAATACTTTAATATAGACATTGAACGAACTATAGATCAGTCAATAAACAATATCGATCGTTAGTGCATATTGTGATTATCTTTCACTGTACAGACATTGTATGATTCATGCGTTCGTTCAAAACACGAGTTCAGTTACGGTTGTGTTCTGTCGAGCCTAATGCTGGGCCAGTAGCAGCACATCACACAGACATAACAAATAGCAAAATCAAATTGTTCAGAACTATTGTACATATGGCGTTCTCAGAGCTTTCGTAAATGTTGTTGGGGTAGGTGACTGCATCAGAAAAAAACTATTTTGAAATTATTTGTAGTCAATAACAAATGATTTGGAGTCAATAACAAATTATGATGTATCGTATTTCATTCAAACATCAACTTACTTTCAGATATGAGGTGCATTTATTGCATCGGTTACCCAACTTCATATCAGTATCTTGTGTTACGCTGTCCGGCATGACCGTGGTACAATTTGAGAAAAGTGACTTTCGTGACAAAATTGTTTACAACTATAGTGGGGACCATAGCATAAATCGTTTCTTTCTTTTCTCTTCACACGTTCAAACAAAAAATGGCGATCGATAATTAGTGAACAGCGTTCAGGTTACATTCCTGTGTTGGTTGTTAAAAAATCTAGAAATAGCTAAACAGAACTTAGAACTCAGAACTCCAAAAATGTTTACGGTATGAATTGAAATCATTACAAAAATAACCGCAGAAGGAAGAGGTATATCGGATAAAAGCGTATAACAATTCGAGATTTAATAAGGAAAGTAACAAAGGGCTTGGTTTGTCATGTCGCGAAGAAATTTTAATTTTAATTTCTTGAAAATTATTGTATGCAACCGCCTCAGTTGTTCGCAATATGTTTCAAATAACTTTTTGTGACACCGGAGGAACGTTTTAAACAATCTAGAAGGACTCCTAAGTCGTTACTCGGGAGCCCCTTTCAATCTGACGTGCTAGAGTAATTTTGGAAGAATTAAGAGATGCCTGGAGTTGGTTAGAAACTTTTGTCACAAATCTTTGGGTTACAACATTTGCTGGATCATATGTGAAGATTATCAATCAAGACGGACAAGAAACGTCGGTCAGTTGGCAAATTGTAACTTCATCGTCGACTCTTTATGAATATTTTGTTTAAATTATTGTAAGTGCTGAAAATTCGTTTATGTGAATAAAGCCAATTTCTTCTTCAAACGTTATGTACTTTGAACCATACAAACCGTTTCAAAGTCTCGCTTCGAACGGCAAGCGCATTTGAATCAGTGCGACTGGCACGATAACCACGACATCACATGATCAAATATCGATTGGCCAAGATTCAAATTGTGATCTTCACGTGACGCACTGGACACGCAATGCATTTAACCCATCGTGCCTGTCTGTACTACGACCAGTGACACTCTTTCGGACATGTCTGATTGTGTGTCGGCGATCACGCGGTCATCGATCGGTGTGCAAATGGATCGGTTGGCCAGCTTGTATGTCTCTATACCTCATAATTCCTTGGAATAAATGATCGAGGTTCTTTCGAACACAACTGGTATTATAAAAGATAACATTATAGTCAGAACCGTGTTAAGTGGATCCATTGTAGGAGAGACTTTAAAAGCCACATTATGAATTGTATGTGTGTTCTCGGTGTGGTGATATTTAAATACACAATTTACATTGAATTTCATCCATTCCAAAGCAGTAATCCCGAAAGAATCAAAGATTTCCAGAACAACTCAAGTTCAAATAGGTTTCAGAGACAAGAGGGAGGGTTGAAAAAGAGAGTTTCACTGTTCGGATTCAAAAATGATATATTTGCTATGGCATTCTTCCGGAAAATTTAAAACTTTCCCGAAAAGTAGAGCAGAAAAGTGATGGATACACGCAATAACTTGTTAATTTACTTGTTGCAATTTTTATTTGATTCGCACTAAATGGGATGTATTTGCGTTTCTTCATTCCATTGGAATTAACATCTCGTCCGTGCTGTGAACGTCGCGTAATTTGGGATGGATGAACTACAAAATATACATATCAATTACTCATTAGTAGTTCATCTATGAGAAAATTCACGAAACATTTGACGGTCCAACAACAAACACATGCATAAACAAATGCACGCATCTACGGATATTTAGTTTACGAAGTTTTCTGGTTGTTACAACATTTCAATCTGAACGGACCAGATTTCCTTTTCATAGTATTTTTTGCTTAAATTATTGAGTGATATGATTTATTGGGAATAAGCAGTGCTAATTCAGTTATTCTTGTATCCAAGCCCATTATTTATCCAGAATTATTAAACATTCCACGGCGAAACCAACATTTACATTCGATCGAAACGTTTGTAAGAATCCTCAGTCTACTAGAAATGTATTCGGCGACTAAAATTCTTGATCACCCGCATTGTGTTGACCCGATTAGCCGACGATGAGGCGTTGCATTCGGTAAAGCTGTAGCCGCTTGATGTGACGATCGTCTTACACAGGTCTGTCTCTGAAATTGCATCCTCGCAGTATGGCAGGCCATATGACATCTGTGATTATTTAATGCTGTGACAGGCTCAAGAATTGCGAAGGAAATTGTGGACGTTTAATTTTAATATAATAATAACAAAAATGTACTATTTAACTGCCCAACAGCTAAATTGAAATCAGTTGTTACATACTTATTGAGTCCATTTGAAAAAACACTTCACATGCCGTGGCTAATACCATCAAAACTCCTTTCATTTCATCAAGTGTAGAGAATTTAAGCAACTTGTAATTTCACTTTCTTTTCAATTGCATTTCCATTTTCACCGATGTTTGTTTCAATCAACGATTATTCAATAATATACTTTTTCCGCGCGCGTTCCTCTTCTGCTTTGTTCGCTGGTGCTGTATTATTGCGTGCTCGCGAATCACGATGGTTAACGGCAACATTGATTTGTCGCCACAATCTCAAGCTTCGCCAATTACTATTGCTGATCTACGCGACGAACCAGAGTTTGGAGCTGGAATATTTTTGCGTGTGGATATTTGCATTGGACATTCAATTTTCATTTCTCGTGAGTTCGTTCCATTGTCTGTTTTTACTATAACATTTCCCTGTTATATTGTTGCATTTATCCACTACATAATTGGTGAGCCCGCTTTCCATTCTTCGCTCAGAACTACCATTTTTTACATTTTGCCACAATGTCGTCTGAACCTAACGAATCGCAAGTGAACGTCATCGGCGTTAACACCCCAGCATTCGACCCTGCTAAACCGCAAGTCTGCATCATCCAGGTAAAAGGCTTTTTCCGTTTCAGGCGTCATGTTTTATTTTTGTACAATCACAGTTACCATCTTACATCGCCAAACAAGAAATAGAAGTCCTCGACCCCATGCACTCCATTTTGCCTTACGGCACGCAGAAGACTGCTGTCCTTGAACATACTATGGTTTCCGATGAATCCTGGCTTGAGCAACTCCTTGCTGGCTTGAAACTCGGCGATAGAACCACTTCACAGTTTTTGCCTCACATGCGTTCTCTCTTGAAACATAATTTCAAACTAGATGATAATCATTTATTTTGATCATTTTCGAATATTGTTTACGCATAGACATGAAAGAAATTAATGCTGAAGCACGCCTTAAAGGTGATGAAAGCTGTTTGATGCGATGTGGACAATTTTAAGTGTTTAACTGCTCATGAGTAACAGATTCTTCGAATTATTCACAATGTTGATGACGGTTTACGACGGAACCGAAGGACACTAGGTTCGCTCTTGTTTGAGCTCATCCGGACTATGTTTTAACAACTTGGTGCGGAGACATGCTGCCTAATTGATTGTGTATAATCTGTAATTCAATTCATGATTGGGAACGATAGGGTCAATTGACTAACGTTTTCCAGACATAAACGTGTGATTTACGGAACAAGAAAGCTTAGACACGTTTTCACGGGAGCGGAACAGACACGACAGAATTTTGTACTCCAGAAGCTAGCAACTGTTTCCTCACAAGCGAGCCCGATTTAGCAAATTGTCCAAGCGTACCAGGACACACTGTGGATATGAGGAGGGATACATATTCCTGCTTCGTCATTCGCAACAGAAATCCAACAACAAATTGCACGGGAATGAAACAAATGAGAGTCAAATCATATTTTCTCACAAACAACATATCTCGCACATCACCGCAAGAATCCTAATCTTACTTTGGATAAATGTGGCGCACAAACCTACCTCAACATTGAGATGTCAGTCAAAAACATGGTTGCCAAAAAAGAGAAAAACAACCGCGATACGAAAATTCATGTTCTGTTTGAGGTAAATATCATATCGAACGGATTAGAAGAATGTTAGAAACAATGCTATATGGACGCGAATTGGCTATACTTAGACATGAGTTGAGAAGTTGCAGTTATTAAATGATTGATGTCTGATTTATCTAGTTTTCTTGGCACGTATGTTTTCCAATTTGCGTATTATACCTTTGGTTCCATATGGTTGAATATTTTAAGACATTGCATTGAAACTCTTCATTCGCTGTCCTGCGCATTCGATTTTCCTATAATTTCTCTTTATTTGTCTATTCTCTGATAATATTGTTTATGTGTCATGATAATTTTCCACTTTAGTTTTGAGGAAAATTCGAATAAATTAGGCCTTTAAATCAACTGTGCATACAATTAATTTCTCCATATATTTTCCGCTTTTTCGTCACATGCTAACGCTATATGTGGGCCAAATGCATTATTGCTTCGTATCTATTGAAGTTAATTTGAGACGTGTAATATTGGAAGAAATTACGGGATGCCAAGTATTGTTGTGAAACTTTTGTCCCCATAATTTTGGTAACAGCATTTGCTAGTAAACTGTATCATATGTGGAAATTATCAATCAAGAAGGACAAAAACATGTCAGTTAAAAAATTGTAACATGAGGTCGGGACCGGTTCGGCAAATATTTTTTTATTTTTGTTAAGATTATTGTAAGGGCTGAAAATTCATTTATATGAATAAAGCCATTTTTCATCTTTAAAATCTTTGTCCCACAAACCATACCGTTCAAAATTCTCGTTTTTAGCAGCTAGCGCATTTGGACCTGTGTGAGTGGCACGATAACCACGAAATCACATGATCAAATATTGATTGGCCAAGATTCAAATCGTGATCTTCACGTGACGCAGTGGACACGCGATGCATTTAACCCACCGTGCCTGTCTGTACTACTACCACTGACACTGCGTCTGACATGTCTGATTGTGTGTCGGCGATCACGTGGTCATCGATCGGTAGGCAAATTGATCGATCCGGTCAACGGAGTTTAGCTTTCTGCCGCATATTAAATCGTTTTGTTAGCTGCGTAATGCGAATCAGTAGCAGACTAGCCACACTAGATACAGCAACATTAAAGCAAAGACATTATGCAAAACAATAAGGATCAATTTCGATAAACAAGATGTAATCGTTTGTTTGTTTTTCCCGATTCTCACAAGTTAACCCCTTTTAGTTAACCGATGTTGTAGTTGCAGTAGTGGTTTTTAGTTTGCATCCTTCGGTCGATGTGGACCATGGAAGTACCTCACATGCAGACGATGGTTTCGTGTTTCGCATCGATTAGAATGACCAAAAGGGCTCAAAGCTATAGACAGTACTCGGTTAATTGGTTTCAGTTGCACGCTGGCACCTTGATCCACGTTCTGCAGTCTATGCTCCTCCACCGCTCGGAAATGAGGCTTTACACAGCTTTCAAAGTAGGCGGTCAAGAGAAAGTTCTTCCCAACTAGTAGGGTCAATGCCAAGAAGTTTCATATCTCTTGTTCGATCTTTATTCTGCCAAATCGGTAGTTACAAACTGCTCCACCATGGCGATAGATATTTGTCTCTTTAACCAGTCATAAGTCAGCCGCTGTTATTAAAGATTTTCGCTTCGCCGTTACTCGCTTTTCATCACATTCGGTGATTAAATACGTTGAGCACAGCCGTGTGAATCCCAGTAAACCAAACACACTTACGCTGATGGTTCTTTCTTAAACTAATTAATTCGAAAATCGCTTGCCTACAAAATTGATATTTTGTATATAATAATGTGTTTTCTAGGCTTCACGTCTATAAAAATTGACTATTTCGCTTATTCGTTCTAATTACAACAATGATGGAAAAGCTATTTATCTGATCATAAGAAAGATTTTAATTGCGGCTATTTAGTTCAAGCCTACGTTAAAATAGCAAGAAATGTGAGCAACTTTCCAGTGTCGATTCGAATTAAATACACCTCATACACATTTGAAACTAACTGAGGCAGCTTTTGTGAAGATTTTTTCTTATTCCTATTCATCGAGAATATGTAAATGAAACAGAGTTTGGTGATTCGTTAACAGACTTTATTGCGCGGGGAATATAGCCAATGCTTTTGATAAATTATTTTTGTCATCGAAATTGTCTGTCGCTGAACAGATTGATGATGACGACCGCTATGAACGTCAATCATCGCGTTCTTCAAACATTCTCGAATATCCATCAGTCGCTTCCATTTGCTTCAAAATTTCGGATGCATCTGCGACTTTTTCCGTGTTCTGTAAAAATATATAAATGTTGAACTCTTATTTGAAAAGAATAGTATCTCAGTGGTTCCATGTCTAGACAACTCATACAGAACTATTAGTTTTGCCATATATTTTCAACTTGGACGGCATCTGAAAAACGCTTGAAGTAAGAGGGAGATAAACTAGTACAAGCGTGTAAAATCTAAGAGTCTAGCGTTGTTCAAACTCCAAGCACATGTGTAATGCTCATAAGCTCGTCAGCGGTGCCTAACCCCTTACTAAAGTGCTTTCCCAACCAATCATCAGAAAGTACACTGCTTTTCCTTGTTTAGATTAGGTCGAATCAGTTTCAGACAAAAATAATTCAACACGCTTCACCAATTCATATCGGAGTTATTTGTTAATGACCATTTTCTTTAGCCTGCCACGTATTGAGCGTAATCAAACCAAGATTCAAGACTCAGACGTGTATGGTATTAAAAGCTTGTTGTTGTACGACTCCATAGAATATTCGTATGAGCACAATAAAATATACAAACAAGGAATTAGGCAGATCGACGGTTTTGTAATTAGAAAAATATCGAACGAGAAGGTAGCCTCTTAGCCATCAAATAAGGCATCCATTTATACCAACCTCCTAGGGCTTGCTTAGGATTATATAATGGTTCACACGATCAAACAAGTTTGATATATCCAAGTAACAAAAATGCATACAACCATCTAAACCCACTGCCTGCGTCCAGTCGTTCATTGTCTTTAGTTTATTAGCAAAGCAAGAACGAGAATTTCTGAATCCATGTTGCTCTCTGAACAAAAATTTGTGAGCTTCAAAATGACCACAATTCTTTCGCACACAACTCGCTCCATAACGTTAGAGGTTCACTGATGAAAATCTTCATTAACCAGATTAAATCTTTGGTATGATTTGTGCAAATCACCAGCTATCGGTCAGTCAACTGCAATTTGCGTGGTATGTTTTGTGAAGTGGAGAGTGATGCTATTCTATTCTATGAAGATTGTTCAGTAGACCGCATAAATCCGACAAGCAATTGTAGGAGGCTACATGTCATTCAAAGCAGCAGTACCCTAACTGGTCACAGAAGCAATTGCATATATTGAAGTACTCTATATCTTACCAGACTAGCGGTAGTAGAGATAACAAGTAGTAGGCATTGATAAATTGACGCAGTCTGGGGTTAGTAAGAAACATAAAACACACAATCAGCTCTTTTATTCACAGAACGTCTAGTGGCCGTTATAATTCATGTCAGACCAACTCAAGTCATCATATGCAAATCTTCATCTCGGAGATTGTGCTTTACACAGTGCCTAAACAATGAGCGATCCAGTTTGAACGGAACGTATGTAATTACCCGAATTGATCGTGTTTTCCCGTTTGAATTTAAACAAAGCTTGTACGTCTATATATTTCATAATTCATTGGAATAACTGATCGTAGTTCTTTCGAACGCAACTTGTATTCTAAAAGTTTAACATTACAACCAGAACCGTGAAAGTGAGAGCCCCTGTAAGACGGACTTTCAAAGACACATTCTAAATGGTATGTGCGTTTTCGGTGTGGTAATATTTGAAACTCAATTAACATTTATCTTCATTGCAGTTTCGTCAATTACAATTTGGTACTCCCAAAATTCTAATGTCAGAATCAACCCTGGGAATTGTAGAATTCTGAAACAACTGAAGTTCCGATAGTTAGGAGAGACTACAAATATGGTTGAGGAAGTGGGTTTCGCTGTTCGGATTCGAAAATGATGTCGTTTTTAGCGTATAACATTCGTCCGCATAATTTAACACTTTAATGGAAACGTGAGCAGCAAAATGATGGATACACGCAAAAGGCAATTACTTGTATATTTTCTTGTCCCAAGTGTTCGTTGAATCGCATACAATGGGAAGGTTCTGCTTTCTTTTCTCCTGTATGCAAATCCGTTGGAATCGAAATATCTTCCGTGCTTTGAACAACGCGTAATTTGTGATAGACCAACTAAAATAAATGTGCGTATTGATTAACCATTAGTAGTTCATCTGTAAGTTAGTTATGTACTTTTACGCATGTGGAGCGCCGTGGTAACTGATCTTGACCGTGTTCAATTGTATCAGATCAGATTGATGTGGATAACACTAGTAGGAACATCGACCACTGATCCTGGTCATTCCCACGAGACGTGACACACATGCAGTCTGTGTATATGTAATGTTGTGACTGGCTCAAGAATTGCGAAGATAATTGTGGACGTTTAATTTCAAGCCAATTGTCGGGAAAATGTACAATTTAACTGCCCAAGAGTTAAATTGTAATCAGTTGTTGCATTCACATTTAAGCCATCTGAATTAAAACTTCACATGTCATGGCTATTACTATGAAAACTCCCTTCATGATATCACCCGTACAAAACCATGGTGGTTTTCATGGAAATTTTATTTCATCAATTACATATTATTCCCTGTCGTGAATTAACATTTCCAGAACGTATAACTTGTCCACTGGTCAGTAGTCAAGCATTAATATTTTATGTCAATTCAAAGATGATTTAATCTGGCATAGAACTTACTATAATGTTCAGCGTATACGCGACCACTGCACTCCATTCAATAACACTGCATGTGATTAGAACAGCCTTGGCTACAGTGGAAAATGTTTCGGTCGACAAACGATATGCAGTATACGAAGCGTGGATCAAGCATGTCAAACCGGTCAGTCCAAGGAGTCCAGCGTACATTAAGTAGCCCTGAAATTAGCAAATCCGGATTGATAGTGACGTAAATTCAAAAAAACAATAGTCATCGAATAGCCATTGGTTAATCTGGTGGTATGACATATGATTGGTTATAATATGGACTAATCAAATTACTTGGTGCAAAAAGTCTGTGTGTGATGAGGAAGTATGCAAATAAGCTTTTTGTTGAAGACCGTGAGTTCCCACACTATCTACATGAACTTGGGCTCAAATGATTGAACTGGTTGTTTGTACCAACGTTAACCAGCACAATTTGTTTACCATTGTTCCATTGTTTCAAGCGCATATGCATTCCTAGAACTCAGAATAATCTTATGTTAGAAAAAGCAGTAAGCTTGACAATAACCATAGGATGACAGGTATATGGAGTAAAATTATCAAAAATAAACAGATACATTTACGTACGGTATGGTACGTCATATACTCATCGCATTTAAAATTGAAAATGGCAACAGATTCCGAGCGTGTGATTTATTAAGGCAAAGGTTTTCAAATGAAACAAATTCTTAGCAGGAAAAAAACATTACGACGAATATCCCATCAAGAATGTGGAATACCTTTGGATGATTTCGTGTTCGAGTGAGGCCATTTGGCTTTAGCTTGTGTTTACGAGGAATGTTTTCAGTATGCTAGAATTTGAATGCCAAATGGAGATCACTCCGTATCCGTAGTTGAGTAAAATCGTGTAGATTTAGTTTTGACATTCTCTCTGTGAAAGGTAAATTTCTGTAACGTGAGACCAACTTTGACTCACGATGATAATTCCTGTCAAGTAGTTCGATATTCTTCCTAAGATATGGTGTCCATGCTAGGGTGGAATATTCCATAACAGGAACTACATACCTATTTATTAACTGGGGTAAGGTTTCTGGTGTGAAAATCCTGAATATCCTTTCAGGAATAATTAAGATACGGCAGGCTTCATTGTTCACGGCTCGGCAATAGAGTTCAGACTTAAGGTTAAACGACACCCAGATACCGAGATCTTTTTCTGCCGTAGTCCAGACGAGATAATGCGTGCCAACCTGATGCGTGGGGTGCAGAGATTTTCCAAGCTGCAACATTTTAAATTTCGCCGTGTTAAATGGTAACTCATTTGATTGGGACCAACGAAATATGTCACACAGGTCCTGTGGTAATGCCATACAGTCATTAACAGACCTGACACGAAACAGAAAGTGTTGTTTAACTATAATTTCTCACATGACAGCTTGATCGCACGTGAGTAATAATATGGATGCAACGTATTGTGTTGCTCACATCCCTATCCTTTACAGCACATTACTTTTGGACATCCATAAGCGCCTTGAGTGCATGACCAAGAATCAATTTGTGATTCTGTGTCTGAACATTGTGGTTCGTCGTACGAGCAATACGTAACAGTGTCATACAAGTATAACTTTGAATACAACGTGTTATTAGTTCAAATTCGTTTGAACGGAGTGCATCAAAATTTGCGGGAGAGCGGCATCAATTCCATATCTCACGGATCAACCTTACATTGAGTGGATAGCAAATTATGATGCATCGTCTTTTATTCAAAGATCAACTTACGATGTGAAAAGAGGTCCTCCGATTGCATGGCTTACCCAACTCCATCTCACTAGCTTGTGCTACGCTGTCCGGCATGACCGTGGTACAATTTGTGAAAAGTAACTTTGGTGACAAAATTGTTTACAACTATAGTGGGGCCAATGGTATAAATCGTTTCTTTCTTTTCTCTTTACACGTTCAAACGATAAATGCCGATCGATAATTAGTGAACAGTGCTCACGCTGCATTCCTGTGTGAAGTTGTTCGAGCAACGGAGGAAGCGAGCACTCAGACTGCCCTTATTTCAATGAACACTGATTAAAGACGTTGAGATGCATAAACAAAATGCACTTTTGCATGCATATCCATCACACAGAGCTCACGACTTTTTTCGTGCTGTTCTGAAACTGTAAGATTAGGATCCGCATAGAAAAATGGAAAACAAGATATACGTTGTATGTTGCTCTAGTTTTGATTAACCTGTTCGATCACATGTACCTGAACACATGTTAATAGGGTTTTACCACATGCTGTTGGCCTCCTTCGGTCGATATCGACCATGGATGTACATCAAAATCGCATTAATGTTCAAGTTCTACAGCTTTTTGAATGGCTAAGCAGTCAGGCTTGAGAGGAACATTCTTTCCCGCAGCGCTTGTATCGATAGTCAGAAATCAGTTGAAGGGCGTCAGTTGCACGCCGGCGGCGTGATCTGCGTTCAGCAGCCAAGAGCAGTATGTGCGCTTTGTATGTTGCTTTTTTCTTGCGATTATCAATTTGGATGACATTTACTCTAACTCATGTTGTTATGGTTTCAACCCATGATCATTTGCAAACATTCCATCACACACCTCACAATCACAGTGCCTAAACCCTATCTAATTGTGTTTGGACGCATCTAATTGAACTGGTTGCTCGTAGCAACCTAATCCAACATTGGATTATATAAGCGTAACTTAGAATGTGTAGATTTTGTGAGCTTGTTCTGCTTTTTTATCTCCGTAATGAGAAGAATAAAAAAGAATTTCTTTTTAATGTGGCCGGAGTCTACGCGAACATATGATTTTTCAAATGGATAAGCTCGAAATGGAATCAACAATTGTTAAAACAGGTAGGAATATCTAGACAGAACAAGGAACTGAAAACTCAGACATTTCACGGTAGGAAAAGTAATCATCACAAGACAGACCGCATTAATTTGAGGTATATGGGGCAAAAACGTATAACGTTTCGAGAGTAAATAAAGGAAGTCACAAAAGCATGTTTTTTATGTGGCGAAAGAAATTCTCATTTTATTTCTTGAAAATTATTGTTCCCACCAGCCTCAGGTTTTCGCAAGATGTTCCAAACTATTATTTTATTATTATTTATAATTATAATTAATGTAATCCCTTAGTTTTCAATAAATAGGATTTGTGTGAGCAGTTATATTGCCATCCAAACCTTCATATTCTCATTTGAATCCCGTTATCATATTTATCTGCTAATGTTATAGAATTGGCGTTTATTATTCATGGTTGGGAGCCTTGTTATTTTTACTGGCTATCTCCAGAGATAGATGACCATAGATGGCCAGTGTTAACCACACGACTACAGCCATTGAGTCAGCGTATTTGAGTAATAATAGCAAGGAAACTGCGGCTATCTCCAAAGATAGATGACCATTTGACTACAGCCATTGAGTCAGTGTATTCGAGTATTATTAGTGAGGAAAACTTCGGCTATTTCCAGAGATAGATCACCATTTGATTACAGCCATTGAGTCAGCGTATTTAACAAATGATAGGAAGTAAAACTGCGGCTATCTCCAGATTATTTGTTGATTTGGTTGTTTCGTAATTAGTCACAGCTATGCTACTGAAATGCTATTAATTGTGTGCATGAACATTGTATGATTGTCTGCTTTACAAAGCTAATAGTTCCGAAGGTTTTTTTCATTAAAAACGTATGAAAATGATCCATTTTCCACGATCTTCGTCGAGATGGCTATCAAAGGATTGTTTCACTTCAGTGAATTCTCGCTAGATCAGGCAACACTGATAGCACAGGTGGATGGCCAGTGGTAATCCTAAGACTACTAGCAGCAATAGATGGCCAGTGTCAGTCTATTCTCCGATAAGTAGGAGAGACTACAAATATAGTTTAGAAAGTGAGTTTCGCTGTTCAGATTCGAAAATGATGTTGTTTTTAGCGTATAACATTCGTCCGCAAAATTTAACACTTTCATGGAAAGGTGAGCAGCAAAATGATGGATACACGCAAAAGGCAATTAATTGTAAATCTTCTCGTCCCAAGTGTTCGTTGAATCGCACACAATGGGAAGGTTCTGCTTTCTTTTCTCCTGTATGCAAATCCGTTGGAATCGAAATATCTTCCGTGCTCTGAACAACGCGTAATTTGGGATAGACCCACTAAAATAATTATACGTATTGATTACTCATTAGTAGTTCATCTCTAAGAATATACACGAACATTTGACGGAACAAACACACAAATGAAAATAGTTGTGAACGCAGGTGAAACGATTTAGTCGATTGCTTAATTGATGAATTGTCAATAGGTACGCAGATTGTTGTAAAGAAAATCATGGATAATCACACGAATTAAGTGCTCCACCTTAACCCATTTAGTTATGTACTTTTACGCATGTGAAGCGCCGTGGTAACTGACATTGACCGTGTTCATTTGTATCAGATCAGATTGATGTGGTTACACACTAGTAGGAACATCGACCACCGATCCTAGGCGTTTCCACGAGAAGTGATACACGGTAGGCGTTCTATAGACTGTTTAGCGGTAAGGTCAAATAAGTGGTGATGGGTTGAGCACTACTTAATCATGTTCCCTGTCCTGACTATCCCAATTGGTCTGACGAAGCTTCTGTGTCAGAAGTTAAACGTTACGCAAAAACTACTCTATCCGATTGCACTCAAATTTCCTCGCGCTATGAATGCACGATCGATCCCAAGCATATTCCAATCGATTGCTGAGACTTTGATGTACATATTTTAAAAGAATCGTAATGTGTGTGAGATAAAATACATGCATTTACGGATGTTTTGTTCACGACGCTTCCTGCATGTTACAACATCTCGTGAGTCATATAAAAGCAGTGCTAAGGCAGTTATTCTTATTTCTAAACACACTGTTTGACTGAAATGATTGAAAATGCCACGGTGAAACCAAAATGAACGTTTAAATAAACCTCAGCCTACTTGCAATGTATTCAGCGACTAAATGTCTTGATCACCTTCAGTGGGTTAAATCGATTAGAAGACTGCAAAACGTTGCATGCAGTGAATCGTTAGTATCTTGATGCTACGATAATTTTACACATAGCTATCTCTGAATATTCATCCTGCAATTATCGCAGGCCACATGCAGTCTGTGTATATGTAATGTTGTGACTGGCTCAAGAATTGCGAAGATAATTGTGGACGTTTAATTTCAAGCCAATTGTCGGGAAAATGTACAATTTAACTGCCCAATAGTTAAATTGTAATCAGTTGTTGCGTTCACATTTAAGCCATCTGAATTAAAACTTCACATGTCATGGCTATTACTAGGAAATGTTATTTCATCAATTACATATTATTCCCCGTCGAGAAATAACATTCTTAGAACATATAACTTGTCCACTGGTCAGTAGTCAAACACTAAGATTTTATGTCAATTCAAAGATGATTTAATCTGGCATAGAACTTACTATGTTTTGCAGCGAATAGAAGACCACTGAACACCAGTCAACCAAAATGACTGTGATTAGAACAATCTGGACCGAAGTGAAAATTTTCGCGGTTGACAAACGTACTGCGGTATACGTGGCGTAGATCCAACAAGTCAAAACGATCAGTCCAAGGACTCCAGCGCACACACGGTAGCCCTGAAATTAGCAAATCCGAAGTGCTAGTTACGTAAATTCAAAAAACAATAGTCATCGAATAGCCATTGGTTAAACTGGTAATATGATATATGATTGGATATAATATGGACACATCAAATTTATTGGATGGAATCTGAACAACTTTCCAATGATGACTGAAAGACGTCTGTGTGTGTGATGGAAAAGCATGCAAAAAAGCTTTTTGTTGAAGGCCGTGAGTTCCAACACTATCTACATGAGTTTGTGCTCAAATGATTGAACTGGTTGTTTGTACCAACGTTACCCAGCAGAGGCATACAAGCACAATTTGTTTACCATTATTTCACTGTTTCAAGCGAATTTAGATTTCCAGAACTCAGAATAATCTTATGGTATAAAAAGCAGTAGGCTTGACAATAACCATAGGATGACAGGTATATGGAGTAAAATTATCAAAAATCAGCAGATACATTCACGTACGGTATGGTACGTCATATACTCATCGCATTTAAAATTAAAAATTGCAACAGAATACGACCGTGTGATTTATTCAGGCAAATAGTTCCGAGTGAAACAAATTCTCACCAGGAAAAAAACATTACGACGAATGACCCATCGAGAATGTGGAATGCTAAAGCCTTTGGATGATTTCGTGTTCGAGCAAGGCCATTTGGATTTAGCTTGTGTTTACGAGGAATGTTTCCAGTATGCTAAATTTTGAATGCCAAATGGGGATCACTCCGTATCCGTAGTTGGGTAAAATCGCGTAAATTTAGTTTTAATATTCTCTATGTGAAAGGCAAATTTCTGTAACGTGAGACCAATGTTGACTCACGATGATAATTCCTGTCAAGTAGTTCGATATTCTTCCTAAGCTATGGTGTCCATGCTAGGGTGGAATATTCCATAACAGGAACTACATACCTATTTATTAACTGGGGTAAGGTTTTGGGCGTGATAATCTTGAATATCCTTTAAAGAATAATCAAGATACGGTAGGCTTCATTGTTCATGGTCCGGCAATAAAGTCCAGATACCGAGATCGTTTTCTGCGATGGCCTAGACGAGATCTTGCGTGCCAAGGTGATACGTGTAATGCAGAGATTTTTCAAGCCGCGACATTTTAAATTTCGCAGAGTTCAATTGTAAATCACTTGACTGGGACCAACGAAATAATACACACAGGTCCCGTTGTAATGCCATACAGCCAATAACAGATCTGACACCAAACAAAAGTGTTGTTTAAATATAGTTTTCAAGATGGCTGCTTGATCTCGCGTGCTTGATTATAAGGATACAACATGTTATTAGCACAAATTCGTATGAACGAGATGACGGTATAAAAATGAGATGAGATACAATAGGGAGTGAAGTGAGAGATCAGGTTAGAACTAACGAACAGAGAGTAAAGGGATAACGCGTAAAATCAGAGTATGCGTATTTGAAACTGTTCAAGACCAATCGGGAATCCATAGTCAGAAGCGAAATGTTATCAAAAATCTGCTCTAATCGATTCATAGCAATCTTTCTTTTCATGAGAGCAGGTGTACTTGATTAAGTATAGTATGAAACAGGCTATTCCATAATATTTATATTTGGGTATCTTGAATTTCATGCTGTGAATAGTGCGAAGCCAATTTCTATTACCAGGTTATCAGCTAGTGGATTATGTCAAATCTAAGTTTCAAGCATCAATTCCAAATCTCACTGATCAACCTTACATTGAGTGGATAACAAATTATGATGCATCGTCTTTTATTCAAAGATCAACTTACGATGTGAAAAGAGGTCCTTCGATTGCATGGCTTACCCAACTCCATCTCACTAGCTTGTGCTACGCTGTCCGGCATGACCGTGGTATAATTTGTGAAAAGTAACTTTGGTGACAAAATTGTTTACAACTATAGTGGGGCCAATAGCATAAATCGTTTCTTTCTTTTCTCTTCACACGTTCAAACGATAAATGCCGATCGATAATTAGTGAACAGCGCTCACGCTGCATTCCTGTGTGTG
>JACCGJ010001974.1:27289-37471 GCA_013407085.1 Atriophallophorus winterbourni | reverse complement strand
AAGGTCGTGGTCCAATCCGGTGATAAAGACTGTTCATTAAACTGTGCCGGTATGAGTGGTTGTGTGTCTACACAACCGCGGAGCATTAGTTAATGATTCTTGGGTGTGTATTGATCCTCGTATCGCATGCATAATCATCATCAGAGACAACATTAAACCGGTAGCATGTACCGAATGCTTAACTGCCACGCTACCATGAAAAAGTGAAATCCTAAAAGATAGGGAAGGGTGGGACTTAATTAGCTACGGATTCTATAGAAGTGTAAGCACGAACAAACTGAGATGAGGTGCCTACGCCTCGAATGAAACATGCATTCAATCAAGTTTCGTGAGCGAATCAGGCCAAGGCGACGATATCTCGGCTAGCAATTTGATTGTAGGCTTTTAATGTACTTCATTCTCGCTGCATCTTTCAATTGTCATTTTTTATTCACTTACAGTCCCTGATATCTGAGTGATGGAAGTAGAAAAGTTTAGAAAGCACCATGAAAACCCCACTGAGTGGAGGGTTCGAAAAGAATTTATCCTCAAAAATTGGGATAAATTTGATGCAGAACGACTGGAATGTTTATCTCGTTGTTTCGTCAATGTGGAGCTTTACGGTAATGCGTATCCCGAGAAGATCATGCAGCAGGTAATTAGTAGTTGCTGTCATTTTGGTCAGATCAAAGAATACGGTTCTGGGATATTGGACTCAGCATTTCAAATATCGAATTCCTCCAAATAATTGAACATTTCAACTATTGTAAGTTTTACCACATTCGGGGAAACATTTTCTTATCATTCGCGTCTCGCAATGAATTTATTATTCATATTTGAACGACAGACATGCATTAATACTAACATAGGTGTTTGTTTTACCTAAAATGTCTTTCTTTGACACTTCCCTGTAACATTAACATGATGTACGCAAAGCGTTTGCGAAATTTTGCAATCTATGGCGCGAACGCCAAGCCGTGTTCAACGCAGTGGTACTAGTCACGCTTCTCTGTGACTACACAACTCGGTCTATCTGAGCGGCAGGTGTACGAAGGTATTCTGCTTTAGACACCCGTTGTCTGCGAAACACTTCGCAATCGTTTTACTAATATGAATGTCTGCAAACAGATGTTGGGAACGTGCCAGATCTGTGCTTCATGATGAAGATGATGAACTTTAACTGCGGGAGGTTTGTGATATGAAACTTTACAACGACTCATCATTATTGGAAAAATGTGCTCACTATATATATGTGTGGTATTAGGTTGACTGGACCTAAATAGATTTCCACTAATGATGAATGACCAGAATTAACTTTATCCTAACTGTCTTCGTTACTTTTTATATCTGTTTAAGCCTAAACGGTTTCATAGCTGTATATATCATTTTAGTTTGTTGCTCATATCCCCCCGAACGACTTCAAGCTTTTAGTCATGCCGTTTTCCTTAGAGTATCGTTGTTGTGTTGGTGGTTCCCACAGGTATATGCTAATTTACTTCAACAAACACACAAGTGTATACAACTGATATCGGAAGAGATGGATGTATTTATTAATAACTGGCAATGAGGGGCGCCACATTCCAATATGATAAGAGCTGTAATAGAGAAGGAGATGATGAATAATGGATTATAAAGAAAAGTCGTTTGGAAGTGACCCTCCTAACAATCATCGTCTTCGCTGGCGTCGTGTGCTTTGAGGTAACGCCAATGCCCCATAATGGGAGTACGGTAAAGCGAAATGTCTCATTGCTTAATTTCACTGGTTTTCCATCCTTTACCTGAGATTTCTGATTTAATGTTGTAACGTAAGTGAAAGCGAAAAAAGCTGACCAGTTTACGGGGTGGCAGCAGTGGAAAAATGAATTTTTATTCCGTATCAGGCCGTAGTGCGGTTTTTTCACTGCAGTGATTTTAGTACTCGAGAACCTTTCCTTTACGTAAACACTTCTTTCTTCCAGTACCAACGGACTCCTTCTATTTGGCTGTTCGCCTGTCGATTTAGTGAATTGTAAATACTCTCCATAAAATTACTCGCATTAAACTTTGAAATACATTTTGCCTAATTACTATTTTCGTTCTCCATCTGAACCGGTTTTTGTGACCCATTTTCGTTGTTGCTAGCATGCCGGTTGCTGCATTATCGGTTTCGGGCTGTTTGCAATCATCAGACGTAGACAACGAGGCTACGTCTAGTCAGCACTGAACCGTGAATAAACGGTAAGCAATAGTCACCGTTACAACGAACTGTCATGTTCAAAATGAAATCAGTCTAATTCAAGTTGAACCGTTTACACACTCGTAATTAACCAGCTTTGTTGCTGCGCCACGTTGGTTCTTGCATCGTGTTAATTCAAAAATGCCTCTTGGATCTCCACTGTTCTGTGACCCATTTAAATCCACTGGCTGATTTGCTTTTTGATTCTCTATTTTTACACAGCCGCATGAAATTGCACATGTATAGACGTGAAATCCACCGGGGAATCCTTAGGATCTCAGCTACCTATTGGTCAAGCACCAATGTGATGAAGTTTCCACTTTAGCGTACCGATATTCTCAATTTACTATGTAGAGTCATCGGTTCATTGATGCCGTTGTAAATTAAAATTTGAAATCTTTATGGTCGGTTTATCAACAGTAATAAAAACTTTACGTATGTTTAACCGATGTGGCCTGCCCTTATTTGTATATGATTTTAAACAACCACTATGTCTAATGGGTTCAAAAGACAAGTTGAGTCATCTTTACAAGATAAAGCATTCTCCGTTGTTTTCTGGGCAATTTTCAAGCGTTGTGTCAGGTATTGTTTGTCTCATTAGCACTCGTCTAAAGATTACTCTCCAGGAACTGGTGTGATCAGATGTATGTATGTATCAAAGCACAATCCTGATCCAGGCAAAGTGCCGCACAGTCAGAGACTGCACGTTGGCTAAGATACTGTCAGGTTGCCCAGGACTAAACAGATATGACAAAAGAAATAGAAAAAAATAGAAATGGTAGTGAGACTGCAGCGTGTTTCAGCATGCAGCTCATTACCGGTGGCCAATCAATTTAGCACGATGTTAGCCACACAGCACAGAAATACTGCATGATTGCACATCCGTGTGATCAGATATGGCGGATGTGGGTCGCAGATAATTTGGCAGCACTGATTTTCGCGTATTACATGTTTAGATACTAACAGAAAATGAGCTGAAGCAATCTGTGGCAGCAAAACTTTGAGTTACGGAAGTCTTCTCCAATCTATGCACATTTCTGGTTGCTCATGCATTGTGCTGATGGTAAGCGCTTAGATCCCAAATAGTGCCCCATGTAGACAGACTTCACCATTAGGGGCACTAGCGATGCACCTTCGGAGTGTAAATGCCAATGGCATGCTCATCTCCATGAATAAGCACAGATAATCAAGAGCATTCGTCACATGATCTACTCAAACGACGCTTCTGTAAACATCTATGGTTTGGTGATATCTCTTTGCAATTTGGATAATCTCTGACAGAAATCTATAAACAGATAAGAGGTGCCGCAGATTCGACAGGCCGCAGCCCCACGACTTTGTAGGTGCTAGTATGCATTACCAGGTGCAGGTATGAGAAGGAGTGGAGATATGGGCACATAGTAATCAGGATAGATTTCGAACAGACCAATATTTAGAGGTAGTTTTCAGTGAAATCTGAATGTTGACAAAAGAGAGTCGTCGCAGATCAAAATAAAAATGTTAAATGGCCCCACGTTCCTTGTTTATAAATTTTCATGTGGTCACGTTTCCGCAGTAACTATACTCTCGAGCAGAAGTGAGTTGAACATTGCAGTTCACCCGGACAAATTGATTGTAATGTTTGAAACTGATCGTGTAGTCATAATGGACCGAAATTGGTTTGCAATCGGTTATAGCTGTTTTGAGCAACGTTTCGCTTCTGACAGTGACAGGTGATAGGCAGAAACATTCCACACATCGCCTCTTTTTGTCTTTACTACTAAGCCGCTTAAATTCTATGGTGCGTAAAGTCACGTAGGCATGACCAGGATTAGCGGTTGACTTATCAAATACGGTATATTCAGATAAATCTGATACAAGTTAACTCGTTCAATGACGGTTGACACTGGCTCACGTGTAAAAGTTCATAACTAACTGGGTTACGTTTAAACAATTTTTGATAGAAAAGCGACCTAAACAAGGTTATGCTTGTTCTGTGCGGCTAACACCGTGATATATTGATTGGCCATCGGTGGTGAGCTGCGTGCTGAAACAGGCTGCAGTCTCACTACCATTTCTATTTTTTCCCTCATATCTGTTTAGGCCTGGGAAACCTGACAGTATCTTAGCCCACGTGCAGTCTCTGACTGTACGGCACTTTGCCTGGATCAGGCTTGTGCTTTCATACATACATACATACTTGAATACCACTGTTGCATAGGGTTCGCACAACGAACGACAATGTTAAAAACACAGAATTACGTAGTGATTCGTAGTCTAGCGCTCAAGGCGCTTATGGATGACCAAAGTGATGTTTCGCTCACATACCCCGAAATTTCGGGGGGGGGGTTAATAAAATCCTTTATCGAGAAAAACAATACATTTCGCCAATCGAGAATAGGCAACAGTTCAACGATTGTAATGCAAGAAAACTTCATTCTCGAAATTATTATTTAACTTTTCATCAAAATGCAACGACAAACCCAGAAATCATTGAGCGTTAAATATCAGGTATTTCATTAAGTCGAGTAGGAATCAAATGGTTAAAAATTAAAAAAAACGGTGATAGACAAAACATTGTATATCGAACAAAGGTGACAGGAGAGCACTCTAGGATTTGATGGGTTTTTGTGCACTGAAAGCATAGTTCACGAGAAGATTAGTCGTCCAGTGCCATTGGTCCGTTAGTGGATTATAACACATGCCGATCAACTGGGATGGGCGTAGACCAGCTGGAATAAAAGCATTGAGATATTATTTGACTTATCCAGGAAAAGCGATCGTTATGAAACAACAACGCGAAGCCGCGTATATTGTAAAAAAATATTGGAGTCCGTCTCTTTGTTTCGCCAATGTTACTCCTTTTCCGGTATACATCCGATTTGGAAGAAAATTTCAAAATGTGCATCACGGTAGAGTCGAAAAGGGATGCTAATTACTACGAATAACGGAAAAACATTATAAAAATTCCCAAAAGCACTGCAGAAAACAGCGGTACGAAGTCGACAACGCAATGGAGGGAATCGCAATTACGTTGGAATTGAAAATCATAGAACACATATTTAAAATCAAATCCGCGAAGTTTTCCTGCGAAAACACACTGAATAATAACGTTAACTGACCAACGGCGAAGACTACCGTGGTTAGGCCATGTCCTCCGAATGACAGACTCCGCGCTCACGAAACTTGTAATTGACCACCCACATTTTGCGTCATCGATAATGAGGTCAAGTAAAGACCTGACTGTTAACTGTAAAGGAGGATGTAGATCTTTTGGCGACTACTCATGAGTACCAAGTCCTTCAAAATATTCACAAAGTTTATCACAACGGTCCACATTGGAAGCACTGGACTCGAGTTTCGCTCTTATTTGAGTTCATCAGCAGTGCATATCTTGTCTCGGGTCTGACTCGAACCCAGGACCCATCGTAGTCTCGCGCCTCAGCCTGAGCTACAGTCCCCCCGTTTGACCGATCGCGATTAAGCCTTCATGAATGTTTCTCCAGACTGGCACATTTGAGTAGCGTCATATGCCCAACCAGTCGAGAAGGAGCCAGAAACACACCACAACAGATGATGAGCTCAAATAAGAGCGAAACTCGAGTCCAGTGCTTCGAATGTGGACCGTTGTGACTTTGTGAATATTTCGAAGGACTTGGTACTGATGAGTAGTCGGCCAAAGATCTACAATCCTCCTTTACAGTTGACAGTCATGTCTTTACTTGACCTATTCTCGACGACGCAAAATGGGGTGGTCCAATGACAAGTTTCGTGGATCGCGGAGTCTGGTCATTCGGAGACCATGCCTAACCAAGGTAGTCTCTGCAGTTGGTTAGTTAACGTTATGATCCGTGTGTTTTCGGCAGGAAACTTCGCGGATTTGATTTTAAATATTGTCTATGATTTGCTGTCCAACGTAATTGCGATTCCCTCCATTGTGTTGTCGATTTCCGTACCGCTGTTTGCTGCAGTGCTTTTGGGCATTTTTAATAATGTTCGTTTTGGTGCTGTGCAGGCTGTTTTAATTAGATTAGACTTATAAGTATTACGCTTTTTTTAGTTTTAAAGAATTGCACTGATTTCACTGTGCTTTATAATGTTCATGTATTTAATTTTGTTTATTTTTTCTCGCATATCCGTCTAGGCTTGCGCAACCTGACAATATCCTAGCCCAAGTACAGTCTATGGCTGTGCGGCACTTTGCCTGGATCATTCTTGTTTTTTATAATGTTCATAGTCAGTTTTGCATTCAGTTTTTCTAAATGTATCCCATAAGTCCTTTCTGAATTTCAGTTGATTGGACAAGTCGTCATTAAATCATGTTGGTTTGCGTTCAATTTCTTTCCGATAGAATACTGGTACATGCTTGTCGTACAGCGATATGATAGACTTTTTAGACTGTCCCATCACACGTCTACCGACTGGTGTACAGGTGGCGACCGATCCATTGAAGATGCTGCTGTTTTCAAGCATTCAAAGTCTGTTTTCCGTATGCAACAATTTGATCTCAGTATGGAGCATCTGCTTCCAGATATATTTAAACTAGCCTTTACCGTGCAGTGATCACTTTTACTAATCGGTTCAGCTGTGTCCAATTGGTTTTCGATGCTGATGAACAAGAGATCAAGGCAAGATGATGCTTGACCTGGTTGAAACCTTGTGGGTTTTAATGCGTGTTGTGTAAGGCTACATTCAATCCTGGCTTGCCGAAATACCTCCACGTGGTGCCAGCTGGGTGGGCTCGGTTCTCCGAGCTAAGCGAAAGGTTCGGCGGTGGTGTCTGAGGGTGTGGTGGGTTTTCGCCTGGCAAGCGTTCTCCCTATAAAAAGCCACAAAAATCCAATGATGACATCACGACGCGGCGGATCTAACTCGCCGCTCCAAAAGTCACTGCCCCTTGTCATATCCAAGGACACGGTATGGTGCACAGGCAAAAACTGAAGTCACCAACCTATCAACGGGGTTATCGGGCTCCGAACTGGAAATTCCCAGAAAAGGGCGTATGAACCGCTTCGTCGGTCACCGATAGGTGCGAACCTCTCTCGCTCCACTGCCTTGTGGGTAAAGGCTCGGGGTGGGACCCCCCTAAACGAAATCTCCCCTACCGTTTGTGGCAAACGGGGTTAGTATAATGCTACGTTCAAAACGATGCCGATGACAACGCTTTGTACCCGTGTATCGCTTGTATATCTCATTGTTTATGTTGAAACGGCACATATCTGTATCAAGAATGTGCCACAATATATATAATATATATGTTTAAATACATATGACATATTGAGCTTAAGTGAATATTTTCTAGACAGTTCTGCTTTCCTTTAGGAAAGCTGTGTGTTTTATATATTTCCTAGCCTACTTTTTTGGTCTACTCAAAGTGATCGGCTAATTCTCACCTTTCTCAAATGTGCGAACCTCATTATCTCGAATTTACACATTGCGCTACCCGACTTTAAGGTCACTGCCGTTCACGACTCTTCAATGTCGTTCATCCGCGTGCTGTCATTGTTCAACACGACCGTCTTTGATCATTTAAAGCTCACCTTTCAAGTAATGTTCATATTAAGATGGACTCAATCAAAAACTTTGTAAACGACTGATTTTAAAGTAATCTCATTGGGACCTAAATGGCATGTTTGGTTCGCTGATAATTTCACAATAGCGATTGTCCTCTCGTAAGACGAAATCGTGCATTGGTTAGCCATCTAGTTTACTTCGGACCTCGAACTTGTGGGATCGCAATGTCATTGATATAATCACTTATCACTCGTTTATCGATCTATTCTATTCAGACAATTCATTTGGCAACCTGAATACGCTGACTACATGATCGAAGGTCTCCCGGGGATTCCATTTGGACAGCTGTTGCATGCGTTCAGCACGGTAGAACCAAATATGCGCAAACGTCGTGAACAACTCGCGGCTTGCTTGCCAGAAAACTGTTTTGCGCTAACGCTAACTGCATTTCCCAGGTTAGTGGTTTGTTTTTCGTTATGTTTTCCTAACATCTATTCTTTTATTATCAGATTTCACACTCGTGTTAATAAAATAGCTTATGAACAAAGCTACAGTTAATGACAATCGTGTAGCATGGCGCCCGCTTAGCAGCATACTTTTTGTGTAATTACTCGTTGGACTTTGTGTCATCTGCCGTAATTGCCCACTAAACTAATTAACGTTTTTATCTCATTAGTGCTACTTGTTGATCGTCGTTCGTCATTACGATGGTTCAAACAATCCAATCAGATGTTGTATACTTCATCCATTCAATCGAATTGAATGCGTTTTATTGATTTATTTTTCTATTCTTTTTCCTTAGACTTGGCTGTCCTGACTTTTGCTATCCGCCAGCTGTTCCAACCCCGAAAAGCGGCGCATCAACCAGTTTGTTCTTCCCCGATCGCGCCATAAATCAAATGCATCCGCGTTTCAGGTACATGGCACCGCTTTGTCGTTCCCACTTTCTTTGCCCTGTGCAAGAAAACCAAGAAGCATAATGTTTGGTTGGCCTACCGTAAAGTGGAATTGATGGACGCAATAATGGCAAGGAGGTTTTGTCTCATTACTGGCGACGATCAATATGAGTTTATGTAAAAGAAGGTTGCAAAATTGAACATCCGGGCTTAGATGCGACTGATGTATTCTTTTGGACATGTGGGATAACATGCACCACTTGCAGTAGTGCACTATGTTTTCTTAACTGCGCAGATAAAACCGCTTTAAGTTGAGGTTCATGAGGAAACACGCTAGAGTCTTATTTTCGTGTCATCATTTTTTTATATCCGTCTAAGTCTGGGCAACCTGACGGTACCTTAACCCACGCGGAACCTTTGACTGTACAGCGCTTTGTCTAGATCCTAGTTTGTGATTTCATGAATACATACATGTGAGAATCATGTAAATTATTCATGTCATGATATCGACAATGTGAAACAACTTCGGATTGAAACCCACCCTAAATGGTGGTAAATAGACATGGGCGCTACCACTTCAACTAATCCCCCGGTTGAAAAGAGCATCGCTAGTGTGGGTTATAAACGTTCCGTTGATCGGAATGGGACATCTGTTACGTATTACCGATGAGTCACCGGCTAGCTTAATACGTCTGGTGGTAATGATTTTTGTTGAAACACCGTGCATCGGAATCCTATAGGTTAGCATTATTCGAGTGTTACTCGAAACTGTAACATTCGAGCAAAGATGAAACGAGAAAATGCAGTCGTTGCTGTCGTAATTCATTCCGCGATTCGTGCTTTCATTCAGCAAAACTGTGGTGATGAGTGTGTGCCTGCCCGTTGTTGTTGTTGCACGAAGTGTGATCTCCCGAACGACCATCTGGATTCGTTCATTTCCATAGTGACCATCGTCTCGGCATTACATTAGATTGATATCACACTTTCTCCGTTTATCTTAACTTTTTAAAGGTAATTTGTAACCTCGGGTTAATCGCGCTACTTCTAGTAACTAAACCCGCGTTTCCAAATTTTAAACGAATGTTAATTTTTTTGTAGAACATTGACCAGGAACATTCGTGAACGTCGTGGAGCCAAAGTCGCCATTAACGTCCCAAGTGCGTCCAGGAATTGATGTTCTCTGTCCGGATGTGATATTTTTAGTATTTGCACAGCTTGTACTAATGTGTCCGTTTCCATTATTCGGATGGTTTTTACCCATTGACTTGCAGCTTTTGTTCGCACACGAAACTCACAGTACCCGTGTTCATAACATGCGACATCTCCTCGAATCCGTGTCGAGTACGGCTTTTGGCGCCGTAATTTTGGGCGAATAAAATTGTGTAAACCACAAACACATTTTCGGAAACAAGATATAAGCATCACGGTTGCAGTAGTGAAAGATTTGCATTGTCAGTGTATGAAAGCCTGATCCAGGCAAAGTGCCGTACAGTCAGAGACTGCACGTGGGCTAAGATACTGTCAGGTTGCCCAGGCCTAGACAGATAATGCATTATCAGTCTCCATTTTAACTCCAAACCAGCTTTGATTTCCCCTGCT
>JACCGJ010001974.1:0-19927 GCA_013407085.1 Atriophallophorus winterbourni | reverse complement strand
GAATTCTGAGTCGTGTACTCTTTTGAATATATCAAACTGTCATCATTCTCGCATGTTTCACAGCACGACTAGTAATATTGGTCACAGGATTGCGAGTGCCGATTCTGTATAACAGAGCGTTTAGCTCTCAATTTATCCATCTCTCTTCCAGCCACACATTCAAGTGCTCACAAAGTGAGCATAATAGAAATTTTACGTATTAAGATACGATACACATGAAACCCTTTGTAGTCTTTGTTTACTTAGTCACATCTGATGCACCTACAATCTAGTGTTCACAATCCGCGTCTAGACAGTCGCTTATCATAGGGTAGGAGAGGGTAGGACCGCTTGTGTTGGCCGCATCGGAGAAAGAGCTTGATGTCTGGGTATTATAAAGTTCGAAAAATAATCAGCAGTGCAAACTATGTACACAGTTTTGTCTTCATTTCGTCGTCATAAGTTCTATGCTTCATTCACAGGCGTCGATGATTTACTCGCCAAACATGTGTCCCACTTGTTCATCAGAGAACCGATTTCCGTGTTCGAGGAAAAAGTCACCGTGCCAGAGGATGAGGTGTTTGTTGAACATTTTGAGGTGAGCGTTCGTTTTCACCAGAGAATCGTATACTCACTCACTCGCGTTCTGTTCACCTTTCTACACTCGATTCTTCAAACAGAACATTCAGTCGACCAATTGGCAATCCATGCGGTTCAAGCCGCCTCCGCTAAATACCACGATCGGTTGGCGTGTGGAATTCAGACCGTTAGAATTGCAATTGACTGACTTTGAGAATGCCGCTTTCGTCACGTTCGTTTTGCTACTCTCTCGTACAATTCTGCGCCTCAAATGCAACCTACTCATCCCGATTTCCAAAGTGGACGAAAATATGAAGACCGCTTTGAAGCGCGACGCCGTGAACAAGGAACTTTTCTACTTTCGTCGAGGCCACCTGTTGACTACTGGTTAGTTGTTTCCCCAATGGGTTCCATCCTCTGGTTTGCACAAATTATTTGCAATTCTCTTTCAACATCTAGTTGCTCTGTGATCCGGTGATGGTTTTATCTTCTGCAGATGGCAGCCCCATTGAATTGACCAAGGCTTGTTCCCAGTTTCAACGACGACGACGCTCGTACTCGGTTGAACGTTTTGGTGAAACGGTCGATGCATCTTGGTCCGAGGGGGTCGATTACCGAGTCTCGGAAGTGTGCACCTCTTCCTACTCTCATCAACATAAAAATAATGGTATCGAGCCTGGGAACACGTACGCTTTGATGACAGTCAACGAAATCATGAACGGCAGCGTAAGTTGTTGGTTCGAGAACTGGTTGGATTGATTGCGAATTCATTGTTGTACTGCTACTGGAAGAATCACATGTTTCAAATAGGCTTATTAGTTTAAGCGAGGTTTGGAGAATATGATGTTTATATTTGTGACTACTCATCCGTGCCAAGCCCATCGAACTATTCACGAAGTTGATCACGACGGTCCATAATGGAAGAACTGGACTCGAGATTCGCTCGCATTTGAGCTCATCAGCAGTGCATGTCCACCGCTTCGGGGGTGGGGTTCGAACCCCCGACGATCACCATTGTAGTCCCACGCCTTAACGACATTGTCTACCTCCACCATTTGACTTATTATTATTATTATTATTATTATTATCATTATTATTATTATTATTATTATTATTATTATTATTATTATTATTATTATTATTATTATTATTATTATTATTATTATTATTATTATTATTATTATTATTATTTGTTCTGAAGCCATATACCGTATTGTTTCAGATTACCGCTTATGCGTTGGTCTATTCCAAAACTATAAGTGCACTATCACCTGATCGTACTATCCGTTGCTTCACTGTGTATTATGTGAACTATTTTAATATTGAACTGAAGTTATTGATCATAAATGGTCATTTGCATGCATCTCCATCACACACATCCCACGACGCCTTTCGTGCTGCTTGCACTCGTCAGGTAGGGACGGTACGATCAGGATCCGCAACCCTTAATTTCAAACATATTTCCTCAGTCCTGTTCGCAATTCTCCATAAAACAATTTAATTTAATTACATGATGAGTTCAAACAGCACGAAACCGATCCTGGGGTGTGTGATGGAGATGCATGCAAATGAGCATTTTAATTTAATCAACGTTTGGCTTTGAAAGGTTTTGTACAAAGAACTGTAATGTTCAAATACAGAATCGGAGATTTATTCCGGGTCAGCCGATTGTTTCGTGTTGCCATGGGATGTGAGCAACATTTTTTCCAGGAATACCTTTTTGCGTTTCCTCTTGACTTGATCTGATGATAGGCTGCTATCTCTTTCCTCCTCTTGCACTAATGACTGGTATCGATAGTACACTTAGGTCCCGTGTTTGCTTCACTTATCCGTTTGAATATTCCGTTTTACTGCGTTTACGTTTACGTGCCGATTGTGACCACGCTTCTTTATGTGAATCAATCACCCCCTGTTTTGGGGTAGACCTCAACGAATGCGCATGTAACTAGTTACAAACTCGAACTCTTTTCCTAGTCAACGAGACTTTATATGTCTTACTATGTGAGGATCACTTGTCAAACTGCGTCTGTTTTGTAAGGCTGCAAGAGCCGACCGAACCCTTGAAGTTGACGGTTGATGTATTGCGAATTCGGACAGTTTCAATGGATGCTTTTCGGTCGTTCCCTTGGTCAGTACCGTTGGTCGCACTTAGCCCTGAGAGTATATGGAGTGACATCTGGTGTGTCGCACGTTACGTGCTCTATTTGCAGCGTTCACCGACGGCCATGCTTTCTCTATCCAACTACTGTATCGGTCATCGAAATTTTGGGCGAGCTGGATAGTCATACTGCTCAGCCACCAGAATCGCAGCATGTACTTGAAAGTTGTCGTGGTTTTCCTCATACATATTCGAACAGTCCGCTATATGAACTGCTTCATGTTGGCGAACTTTACTGTGCTTTATTGTCATTCAACACCACAATGAGTCTTACGCAGCGCTGCACTCTCCTGTGGTTGAATTTTTCCATCGAGCACCTCCTCCGAAAGACCTTGAGTTGTTTTTCCACGGTCATTTTTTGATTTTCTGGCAGACGATGTTTGATGCACATTAGGCCTAACAAATCTCCGTAATCAGAGGTAAACTTCGCAATTCATGGGAAACCTCAAGCCGCCTCCACCTATTTGAAACTGACGTAAGAAGCAGTGGTGGGTTGTAACGTGTGAATAGCTTATTTGCAACGATGCTGCGGCAATGGAAACAACGAATCAGACCTCCCGTGAACTTTATTCTTTTCAAATCTTCCACATGCGTTAAACACGACTTGTGAATATAAATGTGAGCGTTTATAGCGTTTTTCTTTATTCGATTGTACGTTTATGTTTGCGGCGTGGCATCTTACTCTGCGCTATTTATCGTACCGCGCTCGCTACCCTAATCTTGGGTATGTCCTAGCATTCGAACACACAGCAAGATTTGCTCCATGCATAAAAATTCGGTTCGCTGATTTTTCGCCCCGAATAATGGGATTCCAATATGTCTGTTACAGCCACAGCTCGTGAATTCGAGATCACATCACTTACTGGTTCACAAAATGCTTAATCCTTGTTAACTTTGTCACTTGTCAATTAGTGTTGGAAGTGAACAATTGTTCTAAGCTAGCATCTTGCCTCAGCCGCGATACGTGTCAACTAATCGCGTTGGCTTCATCGACACATGCGCTCGTGTTTAAAATCCCTTTATCTATTCGCGTACTTGTTAATTCGTTGTGACTCAAAAGTTGATAACCGCGTTCCTACGGTAGTGAATATATTGTATCGTCAGACATGTGCAATCGTTCAGCACTGCTGTGCTGTCGAGATAAAACTGTGCTAAATTGATTTGCCACCGCTAGTGGAAAACATGCTGGAGTCTCATTTCCATTTACATTCTATTTTCATTTCTCATATCTGTCTAGGCCTGAAGAACTTTACAGTATTTTAGACCATGTGCACTCTGCCTGTACCAGGCTTGTGCTTTCATACAAACATATTATCAGAGACAGTATCTTAGCCCACGTACAGTCTCTAACTTTGCGGCACTTTGCCTGGATCAGGCTTGTGCTTTAATGCATACATACATACATACATTATCAGAGATTTGAGGGTTGCATAAAATTCCTTCTACTGTCTTCGATTTTTGTAGTTTATTGCGAAAATATCAAAATTGTCTCTCAGCTCGTTGTTCCGTGTTAATTTCGTTCGCTCGCTCAGGCTTCTTATCTGTTGTATGTGCTTATTTTAACGGATGTGCGATCATGCAGTACTGAGCTGTTCGGCTCACGCCGTGCTAAACTGATTTGCCATCAGTAGTGAGCGGCATGCGGAAATACGCTGGAGTCTTACTGTCATTTCTATTTACATTTTCATATCTGTCTATGCCAGGCAACCTTACAATATCTTATCCCGCGTGCAGTCGATGACCGTGCGGCACTTTTCCTGGACCAAGCCTGTGATTTCATACATCGAAACCACTCCGTGGCCTTTCTAACAAATAATGTAGCAAACAGTTTCCTCGTTTTCTGTAAACGTTTGTCTCAAAACAGACTGTTGAAAGGATTTCTCTTTCAACCCCCAGAACGTTTGAGTTCTTTTTGGCATTCGAACCCGCAGTTCGTCGCGTAATACACTTTTTGTTCTACCAGTTTCATAATGATGGCATTAGTCCAATCACCATGGCATATCACAAGCGACTTAACGCATCTCATTTCCAGTCCAGTGAATACCGAAACATTTCCCTCTCGTGCAACGTAGCTATCGGCGGATTGGGATTCTAAGCGATTCTTATATGATATCGTCCCTCTTAGACCCCGTTGGGCGACGTTGGTCCTTCTCCACGTAGAATGCCGGTGGTTGAACTCGCTCGGAGATCACCAATAGGCTACCTTATGATCGATCAGCATTCAAAGCAGTGCACAGTATATCTCCTGTATGTCCTTCCGATTTGGATGATTTGCTGTCTCAAAGTATTTGCATAATGTAGCTTTGGTCTCAGCTTTGATGCGGTTTTTTATCTGATAGTTCAATTAAGCGAATATTAACAATACTGTTGCTTCTTTTGCTGGTCTCTCTCCAGTGATATATGGCCAATCGCGTGTTCTTCATTTCTACAAGCTCGCCTTGCAATCCAACGTCAAAACGTTTCAAAACAGCTCTATTCTCGGAATTTTCAATTTGCATTTGCCATTTTTAGCGAATCCTCACAAAAGCTGGACCGATTTTCTCGATTTTATTTATTGTTTCATAACCGTCAGTCAACGAATTCACTCTTTTTCATTTGTGCGATTTTGTTAACCCCCCGACTGCTCGGTGCCGAAAACGGGTACTTCTCAGTCTAAAATCTTTCCGTTCGTAATTTTCCCTCATTTCACGTATTGCTTTGTTCATTCGGCATCGTTCACGTTGTGCAGGATAGTTTTCCTGGTCTCATTCCATTGGTCCGTCATTACGTTCATATCATTGGCGGAAACCCTGTCGTTGTTCGGTTGGTGCACCAGTACCTGGATTTACTCGAATTACGAGCCTCTGGTAAGTCGTTTGCTGCCTACGTTTGTGATTTTTAGCGTCTCGTTGCATGTTCGATCGTGACTCTTTGTTCCGTGGTGGTGCACAGCTTGAAAACCATTTTGCTCAAATAATCATTCGCGAGTTATCAATTAACCTCGCATGTTGACCTAATCTACACGGGCGTTGCAGTCTAACGATAACCACAAAATGAGTGTGTGTGCTGTCAATGTTGCATGCGTATATTAGTGTTTTGTAACTCATTGTTGAACACATAAAATGAGTTTAGCATGCTGTTGTGCCGAACCCATGATTCTATCATCGGCATTAGGGTTTCCGCCTTATGGGTTTATGTGTTAATAACTTTTTTAATACCCGGGCGTTAAATATATACATGCTCGCTTAATGAGTAAAGTGGCAGTGAGACTCCAATGTAGTGGATAAAATTATATTGTATTATTATTATTACACAAGTCTTTACAGACGATGTGCCAACAAGTTTACCATGAAGAGCGTACATGAAGAGTGAGAAAGGCCGGATGTGATTACGTCATCTCCAGCGAGGCCAAATCTCGTTCTCTGTTTGAACGTCTTTCACGTTGTTTAGATGAGCTTTACTCGATTCTTCATTAACCACGTCATCCTCCGTGATTCACACCAACTCTACGTTTCTGTCCCGATTCATCTTTGCCATCAACCCTTTCAACCTAAACGTGTTCACCCATGAGTCGCACAGCACAAGAGAAACCCAATTTGTCTAACACATTACGCAGACAAAACGCAAAACACACGTCTATCGTATAATGGTCAATCAAATGACCTAAATAACCTTTGTCCTGGTTGTCAATCGATTTCGTGCCAACCAATACGCGTCAAACCCACAACACATAGGGCTCGTTTGACCGGTTAACGTTGATCATCTGTTCATGTTTCCTAAGATGTTGTCGCTCTCATGCAATTCTCCCACAACCGGAATGATTACGGGTTCACGATTGTCGTCCTCGATCTTTTCCGAGCTTCCTGCACTCATTGGTAATGCACTTCACACCTCCGCAATATCACCTTTACTGCTTTGTGTTGTTTGGCTTTCGTATACTTTTGCTGGACACGTCTGTTGCCAACAGCAATTTGGGTCTTTGAACGTGCTTGCTCTCATTTTCGTGTGTTTTTGTAGCTTTCCATTTAATGTGTATCTGAATTCATGTTTGCGATAATTTAAAACCCCCAATCGAGATACTATCAAAGAATTCCTTTCATTAAATGGTGGGTTTACACCTGTCAAATTCACATTGCGATCTAGCGTCAGTATATATTGTATTATCTGACTGAAATGATAGGTTGGCAATTAATAGTAGGTTATTGTGCATACAATTTAATATTTTTTTATTCTCCGGTGCACTTGACTATCCCTAGACAAAATATAATCAGTTATCTAGAACCGATTCTCTTCGTGCTTTCTTTTGACTAGCGGAAATTAAATCATTGTAGGCGTAGTCTCCGAATAGCCTGAGTCTGCTGGCAATGACGCTTTTGCCATTCTAAAGTCAATGTCCGTCAGATATCATTCCGCTATAGTCTCTCGTGGAATTCAGTTCATTGTGAGAAAATGTGACTCCATCGATGCCACTACCGTATTCCGTTGTAGCGACTTTCCCAATTTGCCGGTTCTTGTCGAAAGCGTCACATTAACCACACGAAACACAAGGTGGATCCCAGTTTGACTGTTTACACTCTTTACTCGCAAGTCACATTCTCAGTGTTCACTCGGTCGATGAAATTCTGGAGATGGCTGTTAAGATACCATACGCCCTGAAACCGCTTGACACTTTGTCTACCCACGTGTGTACGCCTTTTCATTGGCAAATCACTAGGCTAATGTGCAGCGTCAGTAACACGAAAATAAAATAAGGCATGTCAACTGGCGGTCAATAAGGTGGATGGGCAGAAATCTCCACAATCTGGCGCTCGGCACTGATGCGAAAGTAAATAGTTTTTATTCACCTTATACCTACTAATTAATTAGATATTTGTTTTTCTTCAAAAAGTGCTTAACCTTTGCCCGTTAGTTATGTACTTTTACGCATGTGGGCCGCTGTGTCAACCGGCCTTGACTGTGTTCACGTGTATTAGATTGATGTGAATACACTCGTAGAAAAATCAACCACCAGACGTGACACGGCGTAGACGTACTGTAGTCTGTTGGGTGGTAAGGTCTAATAAGTGGTGGTGGGTTGACTACTACTTAATCATGTTCCCTGTTCTGACCATCACCCTTGGTCTGACGAAGCTTCTGTGTCGGAAGTGAAACGTTACCCAAAAACTACTCTAACCGATTAAACTCAAATTTCTTTGCATTATGAATACACGATCGGTCCCAAACATATTCCAATCGATTGCTAAAATAAGGCGACTTTCCGAAGTCCGCCGATGCCCGCATCATATCAGTATCATTCACGAAACTTGATTGATTGTCTGTAATATTCGAGTTGCAGGCACCTCATTCCAGTTTGTTTATACTTAGTCTTCCAGAGAATCCATAGCTATTTTACGATTTTACTTTTTCATGGTTGTATGGCCGTTAAGCATTCGGTACATGCTGCCGGTGTAATGTTTCCTCTGATGATGATGATGATGATGACGACAACCCATTACGTTTGGTTTTAACTGTGACCACTGTGCCTTCACGTTCTTTTATGTGCGTGTAGCGCAGTTAGGTTGCGTATTTTTAAGCTTTTTCACTGTTGTTACTCAGCCATTAACACTCGCGTCGGAATATTTCCTCTGAAGGCAATTTATCCTATTGCGTTCTATGTATCACATTTCAGTATAACTTCCATCAAATTCTACGTTTGTGTCTAGGTAAATTGATGACCACAGCCGCTTGGATGCGCAGTCGCATCCGCAGTCATCCAGACTATCAATTTGACTCTCGTGTCACCGAGACCATCAACTCTGACCTCATGCGCGAGTGTATAGCCATCACACAAGGCAAACTTCGCCCTCCTGAGCTGCTTCCACCTCCCGATGTGTGTTCCGTGGACGCGGGCGTGGGTTGTCGCTTGGGGCAAAATTGTCGTGACTGTTGCTTGAAGGCAGAATCCAAGTCGGCTGCATCCTCCATGCAACCGAATGGAGGCGTCTTGTTCACCGCCAGCCACGAGGACCGTGTTTGATTCGTCTCAATCTCGATGGTACCATTCTTGACATCAGTTGATATTTTTATATTTTGTGTTTCATTGTTTTTCTATTACGATTTATTTTCTAAGCGCTTGTCTCCGTGATTTGCCATTCTAGTGATTTGAGTTTGTTTTGTCCAATGCAAGTGATGCGGATCATCACTTGTGCCGATTTTTGCTCGGCTCATCTGCTTTTGATTTCATATTTCCTATTTCATTGTTGGCGTTTTGACTACATCTTTGATACAAATTTTAACTGTTCATTGGTCATGGTCATTGCTCACGTTGATTGCCGCTGAGGATGATGCTTTTTCTGAATCATCGTTATCAGTGGATAGAGAAGAGGTGGCATGTTGCTCTAATCCTGCAAGATACCGAAAGAATGATTAATAACGAATGGGTTGTTATCGATTCACGGAAACTAGAATGAATCGGTTGAGCTGTTTTAAGTCAAATGTTTGTTCTTGATACAAAAGATTGTTCAATACTTTTCAATCGAGTTGTGCCCAATCAATCCTATGTCTGCACTGAATATTTATCAGGCCCGTAGCTTTTCAATTCATCCATATACCTAGGTATTGTTTTATGAAACTTGGGCGTCGCTACTGAATTGTTGTTGTTGGCTGTCTTCGGTCGATTTCGACATCAGAGGCGCATGATGGGTTGGTGCTTTGCAGCATTTTAAATGTCTAAACAGTCCGATTCGGCATGGACTATCGCTCGCGCAGCAATAGGCAGTAATTGACCAAGCCGAGAGCAAAGTTTACTCTTTCCCAGCTTGAAACTAAAGCTTCATTTTTTGTCTTCAAAGTAGGAGTCGTTTGCAAACGTCTTTGTACCGCCAATGCTGTCTGTCCAAGGGTCAACGACCTGAATAGAATTTCAAATTATAAAGTCGCTAGGGCCCATATGACTGTTGTTCATCTGAGGTTTGAATGACACTGGGACATTTGGTCCATTGGGCACAGTATTATTCTACCAAAGTTAATCTTTTCGACTATTGTCGGTGTAATTTTGCAACCAAGCTTTTTGACTCGGATGCCAAGGAAGCTCTATTGAAACTATGTGATCATAAAATCCTTCATTATGCCATTGTTCACAACGGCATGCTGTCAAGAACGATCGATTGACAACCTGTTCCCAAAAGGTGCATGTTGTTACCAAACCTTTTCAAAGTATCGATTATTTTGATAAGAAGGTGGCTTACCTCGGTACAGCAGTGGCATCAAATGGCGCTGCCGTCATCTACGAAACTTGGAATTTGCGGATGTTTGTCTGATGTTACGCGATACAGATTACGCTCGAGCGAATAAATGTAAAGTCAAGGTAGGAGCAGGGCTGATGGGCTTCAAAATCAATGGTGAAAACACTGATTTTCGCCAACGCTGCACAGAATTAATTGGTTCAGTGTCCTGATGATAGCGTGCTTCAAGTATTTTAAGTTTATTGCCTGTGTGAATAAGTAAAAAGATTAAGATATTCCTTTTCAGTAACGTACCTATATCCATCTGGAAGTCAGTAAGATTTTTTTAACGGTTTGAATCTTCAAAACCATCGGTACATTATTGTTTAATCGTTGACACCTGGCGGTGATGGTTTCAATACGTAAGAAGTCGTATTTTTGTCAACGGTACCTTGCGGTTCATCGTTAGCCTTAGAGGATCCTTAAAAATTACTAATGTTGACCAACCAGAAACAAACCGAATTGGACATCCGTCATCCTGTAATGTAACCACGTGATCAGCTGTTTCATATCCATAATGCGAACGTGAAATTTTTATCTGAGAACCACTTAAATGCACCAAATACAGTTCTTAGCTGCTGAACGCAGATCACGCCGCCGGCCTGTAACTGACGCCATACAACAGACTTCTGACCATTGTTGCAAGCGCTGGAGGCCAACGACAACAACTTAAATGCACCACGGTCACATTCATTGGTCGAAACTACATAGGCCACACAAAGTTAAAAGTCTATGATCGCGACCCTTTGGCCCAACAGGGGCTATTAACTATTAAACCGTTAGTCATGGTGAGGAAAAAAATGTTGTGAACAGCCCCTCTAAGTGTGTACATTTTTGGGAACTGAAACCGCGGTCTGTCGCTTGAAAGCCCAGGTGTACCACCCGGAAGCATGGTGCACCGTTGTGCGTCATGCACGACAAGCTGCTGTCACAACATGAGTTGTCAGGTCGATTAGAAGTACCACCAGATTAGCGCCAACCTAGCTTTTGTTTTCACATCCAGCTTGAATCCCTTTCGATCATTTGAAGGCGACACCTAAATTTTGAATTCAAGATTTCCCTTCATCAAATCGAGCCTTTCAAACACGGGTTTACACTACCAAACGTTCGGCGAGCATTCATAACGTGCACACGATCAGCGTAACTCTCATAACTGTAACTTATTCCCGGTTGTTGTTTTATAGACAGAACGAAAATCGAACTTTCAGCCGTCTGCGTGTCCGTGCACATTTGAACGGCGATAGCGGGAGACGAAAAACCCCAGCTTCCTAGTTTCTTGAAATGTGAATCACCAAACCTATGCAGCATAATACATTATCAATTTTAAATATGCTCATAATATACTTGAATACCTGCTGACGCAACAAGTGCAAGAGTGATACTACGAGTTCAGACACCAGCCAATGTCACCTGCCACTAAGAGCTCGAATGACCAACTTAATGTCATGTATCCCATAGAGTCGATTCCCGAGGCAGATATTCAAGTAGTTTTGTGTTCAAACTCACACATCGTGAGTATATTTATGATCAATAATGCTGCATGGGCTCGGTTAACTCGTTTGGAAATGTTACCTACCCACTTCAACCATCCTCCAAACAAGTTCATGGGTTTCAAAACAAAACTACTCGAATATCTGCTTCAGAAATGAACTCTATTGGAAATATGATACTAGGTTCGTGATTCGAGTTTTAGTGTCAGTCTGAACTGTGGATATTTGAACTCTGGAAATCAACGTTTTGGCACTATAAGAGTCGTAAAAGATAGACAAAACTTGTCCGCGTCATCCTCACATCGCCGGAAGTTGAGCTTACCCGTACCCTTGAGATTGCTAGAAATCGGCTTCAAGCAGAAAAAGATGCCTGCTTGTTTTTCTTACTTAACAGAAATCACGCAGGCACCAGCCAAATGGCGTTGATAGACCGGGTGTGTCGGAAAGATCATTACTTCTGAATCGGAATTCATATTGACAACAAACATATTTCCAGGTTATATACAGGTCGACTACAGGAGGCTATCAACAACAAGTTGAAGCGACTTTCTGTCCCCTGAAAAGCTTTCTTTACTTTCATGCTAGTGTACAACAGTGAGTCAACCACGGGTCATCTAAATACCACACGTCAGTAGAACAAGACTTTGGAAATTCTATTTCCTGAGGGTTTGCTTTCATTGACACGTTTCGCAATTCATCACAATACTTACACCAACAAAAATCTAAAGTATTCATATAGAGCGACCTGGTGGTTGCCTTGTTTACCGAGACCCCTTGTAAGAACACCAATGTCTCCTCAAAAACTTGGCTCCCCTAAAGTGAGATCAATAAATTCCATACACAGCTTTTCACAATATTTAAAGGCGTGTTCATCAACATGTGTACCATCAAAAAATGTCTCATCCATAACTTAATTGATTCGCTCCCATTTATGGATTCCGTCGTGGAAAGCTCCAATCAAGAGCGCTCGAATGATATGGGGAACACTGTAGCAGGAAATGTCAGCTAGAAATAGGGTTGCTGAAAAATTCAATGAAAGCCAACCTGCCCGTAAACAGAAACAGATGTAGAACGTTAGCAGCTGTCGAACAACATGAAATTCATCAAGGTCGGACAAATGAGCCCAACTTGATGAGAACTTGAAGGGAGCCGGTCTGTATGAAAGCGTCTGACAAAGTAATTCAAAGTTTGAATGGTCCAAAAAGCAAATACTTTCCAGTAACCATAGCTTAAAAATATAGGGAATGCATAAAACAGCAAAATGTTTTATCAATATGGAAAGCCAGCACGTGTATTCAGGTGCGAGGTTGGATTTGGTCAACATATACTTGTCAAGTTCAGCCTTGAACATATTCAGGCTTGATGCACAAATGATGTGGGGGCAGAGATTTCCATATAAAACAAACCCGGACAGCAAATAAAAACCTTCGACAATTTGATCTTGAGTGTGGAATAATTAACTTGTAGCCCTGCGATCTGCTACCAAGTGCTTCTTGCCAATGAAACAGGTGTTCAGGTGGGTGATCCATTGTATACAGAAGGTTGAATATCAGGATCAAGTCACTTATTACACGACGGTACAAAAAAGTCAAAGAAGTTTAGAGTTGCAATCCTCTCCTCGTATGGTCTGTTATATAGTCAGATCACCAGTTTTGTAGCGCGGTGGTACACGCTTCGGCGGTACAAACACAAACAAAACAAAACCACCTTTTCATAGGAAAGATGTCCACACCTTTCGTTTCTCGGTTCGCAGCAGAACCAGAAAATGGATTTCACTAGAAAGGCGATCCTGGGTCACTCATCGCAATGATGTCACCCCTACATCCTGGTTACAATTTTGCAGAATACGTAACAGAGTCACCGCCTTCATTCGGCACGACAAACAACAATGTATGGTGGAACGAATGGAAAAAAATCCGAAATTATTGTACAAAATTGTGAATGAAAGTACCAAAGTTAAACCAGGGGTTTTCCTGATCATGACAGAAGAAGGATTGACCGTCACAATCCAGGAGACGACATATGCACTTGCGTGCTTTTACTCTCAAGTCTCCTGCCCAAAACAGCAATTATCGCATCAAGAATTATTAAACACAGTGGAACCACTAAGTGAACCGGTAATAGATCAATTCGTAGTGGAGCGATACTTACGACGATTAAACACGAAGAAATCCCCCGGGGAGGACAGCATTAACCCAGCAATTCTTCATGTGTGTTGTAAATAGCTTTCACAAAGCTTAGCTGCGGTTTTCATCCAGAGTCTTCGCGACGGTTGCGTACCTCTAGCATGGAAAGCGGGTGTGATAACACTAATTTACAAGGGTGGCTGTCGTTCTGACACAGCAAATTACAGACCTGTAACGCTGCTACCCTGTATTTCAAAGATCATGGAGCGCATCAATAGTGAATGTATTGTGGGTCACCTTGAAGCAAGAGGTCTTTTGTCAGCAGCACAACACGGCTTTCGTCGGACCAGATCTTGTCTGTCGAATATACTGATCACACTAAAAGACTAGACTATGTCGTTTGACCAAGGCTACACGGTTCACGCTTGTTATATTGATATATCAAAGGCTTTTGACAAGGTCTATCACAGCCTGCTTCTGCAAAAGCTAGCGCATTATGGAAGAAGGGGTAACCTACTATGGTGGTTAACAGATTATCTGACCGATCGGCATGTGCGAGTTCGCATTGACGGTGCGCTATCGAAAAGTATCGATGCCACGAGCGGGGTACCTCAAGGTTCAGTACTCAGGCCTATCCTTTTCCTGTTACACATCAATGATATTACTGAAATAGTGCGGTGTAAGCTAGTTCTTTTTGCTGATGACATTAAAATATGGAAGCAAATTCGAGCTACTGAAGATTGTTTGATGCTACAACAGGACTTGGATGTTCTGTAATACTGGTCCCTATTAAATCAAATGCCGTTCAACTTACGCAAATGTAATATGTTACAGCTTGGCCGTAATTACGACCACATATTATCTAGGCCACGAAAACCTAACTTGGACCACCGCTGAAAAGCATCTCGGGATTTGGATCACTAATAACCTGAAACCGAATATGAATTGTCGAAGTGTTTAATCGGGCATGTGATATATTAGGAATCCCGAGGAGACTTTTTGGGCGGTTCACGCCCAAAACACTTCCCCGCATTATAAATACTTACATTCATCCAACGATGGAGTATTTGATCCCAGCATGGGAACCGTGGCTGCGCAAAGACCTCTTGGATAGAATTTACCACCGAGCAACAAAGCTAGTTGATGGGATGCAGCACGTCCCATATCAATAGCGAATGGCCATACTAGGTTTGCCTGATTTTACACAGAGACGAATGAGAAGCGACGTTATTCTAGCTTACAAAATACTGCGAATCGAAAACCACCCGCTCCGAGCTCTAATAAAATAATCTACCCTCGGAACACACGTAGTCACTCAAGTTGCCTCGCAATACCGCACTCAAGACTTGACTGTCGGCGCCATTTCTTCTCTGTGCGTATCTGCTTTCTATGGAATGCACTACCGCAAGACGTTGTGAATGCAACAACATTTGATGTTTTTAAAGCAAAACTAGATGCATATATCCAAAAACACCCCATAATCGGCCCTGTGTATTGAATCAATATAAATCCAGACAAACATACAACAATGTGTTTTTGATTACATTTTCTTTATTGTAATAGTTTTCATCCAATGGTACATGTAAAGCAATTGCTTTTTCACCATAAAATCTTGATTCTTGAAGGTCACGTCCTTTTGTAACCATGGGGATCATGCTTGAACAGCGTACTCCATTGTTGGTCTGATATAGGTGTTAATTATCCGTGGGAGTATCGACTGTGTGAAACTACTGAAGATCCTTCTGAGCAATGCTAAGCTTTGGCAGGACATTTTGTATACATCAGAACACTACTACTACATATACTACTTATTAATAAAATCTGACTTTAAACAAAAACTACCACCATGCCGTTATTGGAATGTTGCAAAAATATTCCAAACAGTTACCGGTGCTACATTGCATCAACTGTGGGACTTAGATGAGTCCCCATATAAAAAGCTAAATTTCAATTTGCAAATGAGGATTTATCCTCGAAATCGCAAATAAATGGGTTTAGCAAAGTCAGAACGGCGTTCGAATGTCAGGTCACGGATACGCATACCTGATGAGCGGCAATAACCGCGAAACTGGTCGTGTGCATCCATCCCGCTTTTCGAACGTCATATACTACTTATTAATAAACATCTGATTTTAAACAAAAACATCAGAACACTGCCGTGAAGACTTCAATTTACTGCTAATCCACACGCCCAGGTCTTTCTCTTCAGTAACCCATGAAAGTTGCTGAGATCCTAGAGAGTATGTGAATTCGAATGATTTACCAACGTTCAACATTTTACATTTATGGATGTTGAATGATAAGCAGTTCCGCAAGGACCAATTATGAAGTGCTTCGAGATCTTTTTGGAGAATTTGGCAACCTTCTATGGTGCTTATGCTAGTCCAGACTTTGATGTCATCCGCAAATAAAATGATTTTGCTGCGTACGATTTCGGGTATATCATTCGCGTACACGAGAAAGAGTATTGGCCCCAAGACTGAGCCTTGAGGTACGCCACTTGTAACTTCTACTGGGCTGGATAGTGCCCCATCAACTCTAACCCATATAACTCTACCAGTCAAGTAATCCTTTATCCATGCCAATAGTCTGCCGCACACCCCGAGCTGCTCCAATTTTTGTAGCAGTATGCTGTGGTTAACACGGTCAAATGCTTTAGACATGTCCAAATAACAAGCATGGATAGGGCATCCATCGTCCAGGGCTCGAGCCCAATTATCAAGAGTTATGAGAAGATTGGTGAGACAGGAGTGTCTTGTCCTGAATCCGTGCTGTGCGATGGAAAGAAGCTTATTTTGTTCCAAGTGTTTGATAAGATCGTCAGCCACAAGTCGTTCGAGAACTTTAGAGACCACTGGCAACAACGTGACTGGTCTGTAGTTAGACACATCAGATCGGTTCCCTCCTTTGTATATCGGAGTGATTAGTCCACATTTCCAGTCATTAGTAACCGTGCTACAACTCAAGGACAGGTTGAAAAGGTCAGAATGTTGAAAATAGAGCATGGGCGCATTGTTTTAAAAGGAATAGTGTTAGTTCATTAGCACCTAGCTATTTTTGCAGGGATAATTTAACATAAGCGTTCGTTTGGGTAAAACACCCTAGAGTAAAATTAAGCGAATTCGTTGGCGGCTTCGAGAACAGTGGATGTAGTTCCAATCGTAGTAAATAAATGGGAAGCGCCTGGTTTTATCCTGGCCTTTCTGTAAACGATCTGGAAGAGGAGCTTCGGGTTTCGTTCAATTTTATCCATCAGATTGATTTAATACCCTTTTTATTCTCCTGGACAAGTTTGGTAACTTTGTTCCTCAACAAGCGGTAAGATTCCCAGGATTCAGGTGTTTTCAGCAATATGTGGTTTCTCCACGCACAGTTTCTCTCCTTTATCCATTTCCGTGTTCGACTCCTGATCACGAATTTGAGTCCCTCTTTCAGTTTATTCGACACATATTTAGAATCCAGATGAAAGTTTAAATATTCTATTCATATAAAAGTATTATAAACTTTTAAATTTCTATCTGTTTTCTATTTACGATCTTGGGAAACATTCGGCGAAAACAACGACCACTTAGGGCGTCGCAATAGTGAATTGCTTATCGTTAACTTAGTCATGTGATGATCACGTACAATTATCGCAACGTGTCAAGGCTAAATTCGCGTTAATTATTGATTAGTCTGTTCACTTTGAAAAAATCCACCGGACCGAAGAAAGCAATGTCTAGAGAGGAAACCATATGTTCATTCTTATGCTGCCAACTTTACAAAACTATCACCGAGCCGTATCCCATCGTCTCCGAGTTCGACCACGACGCATTCTTGAATGCCAAAGCGAACGCCTTGTCAAATGTGTTGTTTCTTCAAGATGATTTGTTTGCCTACGAGCGCACGGGAACCTTGGACAAAAAGGCATTGATGAAAAAGTCAATGCAAGTTGACAAACCGGAAGAGGAGGAGTACGCAGAATTACAGCCACAATCCTTTGTGCTGAGGGCCTATTTGAAAAACAACGCCAAACAAATCGCCAGATTAGCTTTACTTGCCAGTCTGGAAGCAACCACTTGAAATTCGTATTTCAGAAATCGTGTATAGATAATATATTCGGTGTAGCTGTTATTCACTTTAGTGTCTGTACATACGAATAAGAATCACTGATGACAATTCTCGTGCATATAGCTTTTGGTTATCTACCTTGGGAGCATGATATATTTGTTATCTAGATTGATAATAAGGGCCGAATAACTAAAATAAAATTATGTCAAAACCGAAACATGATGAAATGTATCTCAACGATTATATTTTCAGCAGTCGCTGTTGGCCAGCCTAGTATTTAACCGATGAGTTCCCATCTAGCAATAATTATTGCCTCGGTCACAAGACATTTGATTGGTTAACCTCTAGACCACTACTCCGCGATCGGATTCCCATTTGTCACGTGCTGGTTAAACTGACATGCGCTTCTTTTACAGATTGTTGTTAACATTCAATTTGGAAGGTTGTCCATTTTGCCCGACGGTGTATCAACGGAGCATCAAAATGGTTGGCTGTCTCCGCAACCTACCATATGAGAATCGACTCGTGCATCTTTAAATACACTGCTTCGCAGACGGGTTCGATTTGATCTAATCCTTATTTATAAAATAATGAACTCAAAGATACACCCTCTGAGGCATCAATTTCGCCTCCGTTCGAGTCATGTCACGAGTACTCACCCACTGGCATTTGATATTCCACATTCTCGCAGAAACTACCGTCGGTTCTTCTATTCGGTGCGCGTTTGTTTCTTATGGAACTCCCTACCGTCAGATGGTGTACAATCATCAGAGAAAGGATTTTCAGGTACAAATTGGATATATTTATGTGTAGTTTATATAACATTATCTTTGTCCAAACGAATATTTTTCCCTCGTACCGCGACAATACATGACATTTTTTCTAACTACAAAACTCTCGATCTTCCTAATGCCTCAATTTATTTTGTATATATATTTATTGTCCTTATACGAATATCCTGTGGTGTTGTACAGCTACGAGCTTTTTAATACCATAAATTCTGGAATCTTGAACGGTCGTGAGTTAGAATTTTTGTTTCCGGCTGTCCTGAGAGGGGATTTTTAGTGACCTTTTAGCTTCAAGTAGAAGAAGAATGACAACGTATTTGCAAATATTCGAGACCGATCGGGAGTCCATAATCATGAAAATAAAGTTTGCAATGAATCGGTTATAGCAAGTTTTTGGTAACGTTTCGCTTCTGAACACAGAAGCTTCGTCAGACCAAGGGTGTCGGTACGAGCAGTATATTCTATGTTTTGAACGAGTATTTCATAAGGTTATTGACATTGAATAATGTTACAAGGCGGTTTCCAAACGGCCCCATAGTGTAGTGTGTTACGTACGCTAGCGAAGATGCCAAGAACTTTTGAGTCATACGTAGAACACTGCCCTCCGGCACAATTTTTTCGAGCTGAAAGTGCCGAAAAGTCTGGCAACCATCGTATACAACACGAGAAATCGGTTTGACGAGAAATCGCACGCGAACGGCTCGAGCACCAACAACACCCAAAACAGAAGCCAGAGAAAGTCATTGGCTTTTGAATCATACGCAATTCGTCAAGGTCGGTCTAACAATCATAACACGGCGAAGACTCAAACAAAACTGATTGGAAAGTTACCGTCTGGCCAGTCGGAACAAAGTGATATTCTCGGCAATGACCAAATTCGCCCATAAGAGATACGCCTCTTTAATTATTGTCATTTGCTTGTGATAAGCGCTTGACCGATTGGAATTTTGATGGCTAGTGGGAATCGGTTTGGCTGACGTTGGTCGCATTGCCCTCGGGGTGTGAATCACAACGCAAACGACGGCTGGACAGAAAATGAAATATAATTGAACAAAGTTAGAATTTGAAGCCACTGTTTAGCATGTTGGTCATCCATGAGCGCCTTGAGCGCTTGACCAGAAATTACTATGTGATCCTGTGCATGAACATCGTGGTTCGTTGTAATAACCCTTTTAAACTGTGGCTTCAAATCTAACTTTAATTACCACTACCACAAGGCTAACATAATCTAATCTTACTGTCGCCACTTGATGAAGGCAAACTACCAGAAACCGGTTGTTGAATGTTGATTAACTTTGTATCAAGTGTCCTCAAGATGTAAAAGTAACAACTATGACGAAGGCGATTTGACACCGCATTATCTGGCAAACTTCTCCTACACTTTTCGCTACAGTCCAGCGAGCTTTCTGTTCTTGCGTTGCGACAGAGGACGGTGTTCTACCATAAATTCTTGAATGTTGAATCCAGAGTTCTGGGTTTGCACGAACACATCCTCGCATCAGTTGAGTATTCTCTT
>JACCGJ010001973.1:4620-28189 GCA_013407085.1 Atriophallophorus winterbourni | reverse complement strand
AATGCAGAATTGTTGATACAACTACTGTGATACATAAAACCATTTGAGATGGCAGCATTGTCTCTCATGTACTGTATTTTAGTTTCTCCGGTGTTGTTTCATTTTCATGATGATTATTTCTGAAATTTCAGGTTAATTAATATGAGCAACGATGTTGGAAATGAATTTCGCTCGTTTGTTACACCACACAGAAGATCTTGCTACTACAAACAAAGCTCATGACATCCGTTTCGAAAGTTATCTGGATACACTGAAAACATTTTTCTCGGAATTAGTCGAAAGTTCCGATCGGCCAACAGAAGATTATGTGCGCCATTACGAATCTCGGGTAAGCAATGATTTTGCACAGTGATAGCTTGCTGGATGTGTAATCGTGCATTACTTTTGCGCTGCAGAGGTAACGGCGTGCTACTCTGACTTGCTACCCGTACTGAGATGCATACGGAAACACATGGGAGCTTCACTGCCATTATTATTTTCTATCTCTCTTGTACAGGAAAGTCTGAGAATATCTGAGACGACGAACATATATAGTCGCGCATATATGAAATCTGTCATTTTCGTCTCTTTCACCATCCAATTTCCCTTGTATCTCCGTTTGCCGCTCAACAAAAGTTATGCCACCGTCGTAATTTTCAAGTTGCTTAAGCTACTCCACTCTGATTATTTAGTATTGTACCATTTTTAGAATACCTTTTGCACCTTTCAATCTCAAACTTCTATTACAGGTTATAGATATACCAGTGACTGCGCTACCCATGCTGGAGATAGCATCATTTAGTAGTGTGTTAAAATAGCGAGGTTTCCATATCGCATCTTCAAATCAGTGGTAGCGTTAGGCATATCTGACCATATAGGGCGTCAGAGAGGTTTGCCTCCGAAGTCAAAGAAAAGAGTCTATAGCACAACGAATACACGAAAAGAAGAATTTAGACAATCGCTGTCTGCGCATAGATTGACACCGTCGATGCGTACGTCAACTATCAGCAAAAGAATCATTGTTGGAGTTGTACATTTCGAAAAAATCATTGAACTTGTTTAGATTTTTCTGGTTTTGTAATTAATTACGATAGCAAAATGACTGTTTGTTCGCCACTTGGAATTGCTTTGTCTTATGTGCACCCATAAACTAACTGCTGAAAAAGATGAAGGCTTTTGCAACCTAACTTGCTGTAATTAGGGCGATCAGTTTGCCTTGTTGATGCCAATGCAATCAAATTTCACAATGGATACTCACTCAAAGATATAGCTTCAAATCGTTTTAATTGGCGGATTCGTTGTCTCATCTTAAAGAATTTGATTAATCTAGTCTGTCGTCAACTGGGGTGGCAAGGAGAGCTTCATGTGATGCACGACAGTGAAAGCTGCGCTTTATTTGTTCGCAAAACTTGATTGAATACATGTTTCATTGTATATGTATTCGTCTCATCTGCTCCAATAATTCTGTATACTTCGCGCTCCGCACTCTATACATGCATGTACTGATTCATAATTGATGCCAAAAGTATGGGCAGTTGTTATTTCCGCTGAGGAATAATGTATTTGTTTTTGGTCGGACTCTTGCTCCCAGTAACTCAACGATATATCTCGCTTCACATTTATGCCCCACAATATTGATTATGACCTATACTCAACAAATCGAAATAGATTCACCTCCAGCGAGCTCATAAAAACATCTCCGTAGCTATACACGTTTCATTATTCTATTTTTCATATAAATAAACGTTATCGAGTACAACTTTGTCTTGATGCTAGCTGAAACAACTCGAGAGCGCCCGAGAATTAGCTCTCTCTGCTAGCATTGCAGAAAAGCAAGCGCTTCTTATCAAACCAACTTCCCCATTGGTCCCACGACCCGTAACGGATGATTCGCTTGTCATCACGACAGTGACCCAGGATGCTGCTGTGAAATCGCGTTCTCAACCAACATTGCAAATCAAAGGTGTACTGGACCAATCGCCAAACATTCTTCGTATCGAACATAAACGGATCGACGCGATTAATCGAGATTTGCTGCTTGGTTAGTATGAGTATCTTGCTTCATTTGTGCATCTCTTTTTTGCTTGCTGTCCAAGCATCCAATAATTTACAATAACGATCGTGCTAATGACTCTGAACGCTTGAATGCTGCAATGTTTTACCTTTGATGCAGTCGTGTCTATGGATTAGCAGGCTTGATCTCGGGCGCGGATGTGCAATCGTACAGTACTTCTGTGCTGTGCGGCTAACACCGTGCTCAATTGATTGGCCACGGGTAGTGAGCTGCATGCCGAAACACGCTGGTGTCTTACTACCATCTTTATTCTCTGTTTCTTATATCTATCTAGGTCTGGGCAACCTGACAGTATCCCAGCCAACATGCAGTTTATGAGTGTGCGGCACTTTGCCTGGATCAGGCTTGTACTTTCATACCATACCACCCTTGCTGTGGTGCATATTGTATATATGTATATATATTTGTGTGTGTTCGAAAACTATCTACTCTCTCATCACTGCGCAGATGCGTAAGTAAAGGGATAATGGTAGTTGAAATACAGTCTTGTCACGTGCTGCACATTATCACTAGCAATCGATTCAATACGCTGTTACCTGCATCACACACATTTCACCTACTTTTACTTGCTGTCAGGCTTGTGCCGCTTCTAATTCTTGTGTTGATGAATCTAGTTGCAATGTTTGCCTGGCTAACTTCCTCTGATCACGTCAACCTAAACGCGACAATCGGATGCAAACTCGTTGCACGTATTTGCTTTAGGCGGAAAGTATAGGCGATACATTGTCTAGGAACTGCGCTGCGTTATCTGGCTTTTGTTTCAATGCTCATGTGTAGACTTGGCACACTAACTGCAAGTTATAAGGCTTCAAAAGCTAACAAAAGGTAGACGCTTCCGCCAGTCATCGGCCTGTGGTAGTTCGCCCTATCTTTTCTCAAGCGTTTCTCCCGAGCCCTTCATCTTTCATTGATGTACTGCCATCACTTGTTGACGGCTTTATCTTCCCAAATCATATTGATTTTTATGCTCTCGTCACTTCACTTCTAACATTATGTCAGTAAGAAAAGTTTCACCGGGTTTGTGGAAACCAGGAAGACCACTAGGCGGACTCGGTTGGATGGGCTTGTTTATAGATGCACTCCATATGGAATCATTGTATAAAAAGTAGTAGACCGTTCCTGTAATTATCCCTAGCAGTAACAAGTTTGGAACACATCGAATATCTTGACTGCGTGAAGATGCTATTTGCCTCATGTTTGTTCACCGGGATCCATATATTCCACAATCCAAGTGATATACCGCATTGTTTCGCAGCGCAAATCCACACGCTGATATTTAGAAAACATCCCTACTACCGTTTTGAGGTAATAATTTGTCGAACCGTACTATTGTTTCTACGGTATGTGTGTATAGAAATACAAGCCTGATAAACAAAGTGCCGCACTCTCATAGACGGCACGTGGTCATAGTTTCTGTCCGGTTTTCCAGGCGTGAACATCGTTAATAGAAATGGCAGTGAAACTCCAACTTGTTTCCGCATACAGCTCACTACGAGCGTCAGAACAATTTAACACGGTTAGTTGCACAGCACAGAAACAATGCACGATTGCACAGTTTTGCGTGGTAAGTCAATATGCCTGCATAGAAGCGATATTATATGGTTCCATCATCAATAAGCGGAACTATTGTGTTATTACTCACTAGACAGGTGTTCAATCGTGCAGTACCTCTGTGCTGTGCAAAATTGATTTGCCACCGGTAGTGAGCTGCATGCGAATACGCACTGGAGTCTCACTGCCATTTCTCCCCCCCTCATATCTGTCTAGGCCTGGGCAACCTGACAGTATCGTAGCCCACGTGCAGTCTATGACTGGTCGGCACTTTGCCTGGATCAGTCTTGTGGTTTCCTACATGCATACCCATTAGACCGCTTGTTCTTCTTGTATAATTGTTTTACTGACCATTTTGGCATTGACTGTTCGGTTTATGGGACAATCTACTTAGGCTGACTATCGTTTGCCCCATTGGTGTCTGATTTTTTGTTGAAGTCTTTCGAATATATTGTTTTCATCATACTAGTGATTCTTTAGGATTTGAGCATCATAATGCATTTTATCAGGTTTGAGCACCTCTATCATCAAGCAAATGTATAGGTCACCAATCGGCATGATGCGATCGAAGCGCGAAAAAACAGCCGGTGACCGAAATACGCGAATGCGGATGATAAGCTGTTATGTTTCACAGTCTCAAACAGTTTGGTTTAGTCGGAAGCACGACTGATTCCTTGTAGATGTTTATTGTAGTTGTACAAAGCACCGATGGCAAGCTGGGAAGAGTTTTTATGAAATTATCAACTATTACACAATGTACATTCGGAGGTTACTCTCCTAACATAACCGATTGGTTTTTACCTTCGCTGCATACGATTTTGTTTTTTCTCGAAAAAGCTATGAGTCAATGATATAACATAGGTTTCATCAATTAAATTGGCTTCATCATGTGGATTGATTATTCAGATAATGGCTCTGGCAACTTTATTGAACAGTACTTTGTACTCATATATCCGTATTCCAGTTTCACACTCACTCTGCACTCACCAATGTTACAACAGCTCACTCAATTTTGACTCCATTCTCAATACATTTCACACTCTCGTTCGAATGTTTGAGCTTATAAAATGCCTTCGGTTGTGTCCTATAATTACTAATAAATATTGTCCTCGATTCAGGTAAAATTAAACACATTCCCCAGGACTCAGATGATCTTCACGTTTTAACTACCAAACCTCCTCAAGAACGGTCTCATTTAATCCACAACGAGGAACTTCGACGCGAACATTTGGCTTCTGAGATGTTGCACATGGCCAGGCACTTAAAAGATCAATCTTCTGCGATCGGAGAACGCTTGCAAGCGGACCGACAACTGGTCGAAGCCAGCGTGGATCAAGCCGATCGCAATGCGGGCGACATGAGTGTGGTACTCAACCAATTGACCGAAGAACTGGGTTCTCGGTGTGGCCGAATTGTGTGGATTGCCTTGCTGGTTGCTGTGGTGGTCTTTTTTCAAATGATTGCATTTATGAAACTGTTTCGTAAACGACTGCATCCGGTTTATACGACAAATCGGAGTGAACTGTGATGGGTGTATTTTGTTGCTGTGTATTTATTTCGAAGATACTTTTGGTAATTTTGGAACTTGAACCACATGGCTCGGTGAACCATGTGCTTTTTGCAAATGATCAACTTTCTTTTGGTACGCGTAATCGTAATTCACGGTTTTCGGGTCGGAGAAATACCCTATTGTTCCCCTTTCGCGTAAAAAACTTATGCATATATATATATATACATATGTGTGTGTGTGTGTGTGTGTCTGTGAGAGAGAGAGAGTATGTATATATGTATGTATGCATACATGTTTATGTTGTTGTTGACCTTTCTGTATGCATTTTTTAGTAAATAACTATGTATGTATGCATGGGATCAGCAGTCTGATTGCATGAAATGTGCCGCACATTTATTGAGCTGCTTTCATTCTCATATTGCTTATGCTGCTTATGATGAGACAGCTGTAAAGACAAACCATTGACAGCGAGACTACAGTGTGCATCTGTTTGTCGTTGATAATCCAGCTCAATATAATGTCAGCTACATCGTACACGAATTCCGCGCGATTACACATTTATGCATCGCATTCTGGTACCTCATTGGTGGATAAACCACGCGCATTCTTGGAAACCTTTCTCCTTGCTCTGCTCTTTCACATCTTTTGGCACAGACTGTGTGTACACGATCTGCCCTTTCTTCGATAAATCCCCTTAATTAAATGAAACCTGCTTCGGCTTTGTATCTCATCTGCTGGCGAAACTATCTTTTCGTCACCTGCACTTATGGACCCCCACATATGTTTGGGCACAAATTGTGACACCATTGCACGGCGCACAATATCAGCCAGCGACCAATTACATGAAAACCAAACTCATCGCATTCGCAAACACCTCTTGTGTAGCACCTGGCGTTGTTTCGCGTGAAGGCACGTGCTTTTGTTATCCAGGTTTTGAATGCCAATATGACATCGTTCCTTATTCATTACCCATCCATGCTGTTAAGTAGACTTTGCACAATCTGATCGATTTTATGGTGCATTGCCGCTGTTTTGTTGTAAACATGGACGTGACCGAAAAATGTACTATTTTGGTGATTCTTAATATTTAGTTACCTATGGGAAATAAATAACGTGAACTGATAGTTGCGCAACGTAGCTAGTGTAGTAAATGCACCTTCGCAAGTTAGTTGATTGTGTTACAGCGGCTCGTATAATTGGCGTCCAAACAATCATTTTTACAATCGACATTCATCGCAATCTTTTAGCAACAGGTTTGTTTTACATGTCATTTTGCTCATTGCGTTGTTAAAATGAAAATCTGCTAAAATGCTCATTTGCATCACACGACTGACCGGTTTCGTGCTTTTCGAACTCATCAGGTAGGGACAGTAAGATCAGGATCTGCATACTTTTCAAACAGTGGAGGAATGGTAAACAAGTAGCGCTTGTATGTCAATGTTGGATAAGACTGGTGTGATGGAAATGCATGCAAACAAGCATTTTGATTCATGGATATCTGTTTAACCCCATTATATATGTTTTGGGACACGTGATTGAACCGGTTGATCGTACTAGTCCTATCCAACAGTGTCATACAAGCGCCATATTAAACAATCTACTGTTTGCGAAGCATGTTCCGTCTGAGAAAGTGGTAAGGTCAAATCTGTCACGTGTCCCAACTGCTCGGACACGTGTCACGCAAAATGTGATAAATAATTGACCACAAAAGCTATATCGATCGTAAATGATGAAAACATTCCTGGTGTATGTTACGTCTGTAAACATTGTCGAAGAGAATCAAACGATCGTTTGCCTGCTTCAATAAGTGTCCAGCAATGTGACCTGAATCATCGCATGTTGAGCTTAGATCTCAGCATACAAGCATTAAAGGTATCGTTTGAAACTTTAGTTACAGTTCAGAACTCCTGGTTTACCGAAAAATCTGAAAATATAGTCTGTAATGCCAACCAGACAAAATATACCACCACAGAGAGTTCTCCACCTGTCAATGTCATGTCTTACCAAAACTCCTCTGACATGTAAACGGTAAGGAAGACCAAGCCATCCACTCATCTGAAGGTTCAGATAAAACCATGTGATACAAATAAGAAGGTCTCAGTGGAAATTTTAGCAAAAAATTAAGTGTATTCTGTACCAACTTACAGGAATAGACAGACATGACCTAGAACAATGGTAAAACCTCTGTACAATGATGAGTTCGGAAACCATCAGACCTACAGCAGTTACGCGTTTGGTTTACCGCACAAGCTCCCCAAAATTCGGTGAACCACATCTACTGAAAATAACACTAAAGGATATGGAAACTGTTCTTTTAAATTCTTACTTGCTGAGTGAGTTTCCCGATTGCAATACTCCAATGTACGCCGATATACCCTGTTGGGAAAGAAAAGGACGTCTCGGTGTTCGTAAGAAGAGCAACGAGCGCAGTCTAATCCTTCTAGGCATTCCAGAGGCTGTCAATACGATGACGGCTGTTATGCAACAACAACACGACTACAAACAGCGGCTTTAAATCGCAGAACCGATAGCAGCGCGGGAGTGATTCGTAGCGAGTATTTTCAGTTTACCCCTGTCATCCAATGACAAAGGTGACGGACCAAATTCTTTGAAGCTCACTTTCTCAACAAGTGCTATGACATACTTTGTCAGACATACTTGGCTACTGCACAGGAAAAATATTCCCATTGACATCAGAATAAGCACATGAAATGGAGCCTCAGAAACAAGCTGAAGCATTGTCGTGATACTAAAAACTCAAACTCAGAAGACGGTTCAAATAACCACAAAGGTCCAGCTCTCAGGATTTGGACCAATAGGAACTATCCATACATTATCGATACATACCAAAACCAGTATTAATTGTGTATACAATAATACGCAGTGTTTGTTGAACAAAAGAGTGTGTTGCGACCAGGTTTCTGAAATCCCTTAGTGGTTCATTCTTACACACAGATTACCCAAACATATATTTTCGATCGAAATTTACTTTCTCCATGTCACAATTAAAATTACTTTTGCTCCTAAGCGATGTGTTGCTCACATACCCCGAACTTACTTGGGTCATCGATAAGCTTGACCAGGAAGCACTATATGATTCTGTATTTGAACATCGTGGTTCGTTGTACGAACCCTATGAAACAGTATAACTTTCTATACCTTTGCTCCTCTTTTGAAGCACATGAACGCAAACATTAAAGTAGGATTTGTTTAATTTATATACGTATATTCTATGGTATTGTACAGCTATTATCTTTTTTTCAACATAAATCTTGAATCTACTTTGACGCATAATTTCGTGAGATTAAATAAAAGATACTAAAAAGGAAGTGTTTACGGTAAAATATTTCAGAGAATTCCACACGTATTGGTCAAACACAACTTCAATGATAGTATTGGCTTACACGATCGATCCTTTCCATCTAACAAATCAACATAGCTTGACTTTTATACAAGTAAGATCTTCTTACCCGACAGCGATTCGTTTGACGATGATATTTGCTTTCTATTATAATTGGGTCCTGCCAAATTAGAATTAGCAGTTATTTAACTGGTTCATTTAATACCTTCAGCAATGTGACGCTATTGGTTTCATAACTGGGAATTACGCCGATCCATCACAGTAGAGTCCGTAACATTCTCGTTGCTGTGTTTTAAAAGCAAGAGCCAGTGAGTGACGGGGTTAAAATGCTCACTTAATTCAAGATAGATTACTTCTACCACCGTATTATTATCCATGTTTTCAGTAGCGTCGTTTATTTAGCACTGCAAATTATTTAGATCTTCCCTGTCTCACATGAATAAATTTTCTCCGGTATCCAGTAAACTGCATACTTGATATCATCGCTTCTGCTTGCGTTTCAGAGAAAGGAGAAGCAAAAATGAAGTTGTTTCTATCGACTTGCAGTTAACAACAAATCGAAGTGAAATGAGAGAAATGCGATATTTCACAGACTCTAATAGAATTTGGAGAAATGTTACCAGAAACGTACTTAGGCTGGAAGAACAGGAGTATTTCACATAAGAAGACAAATAATGATACTTGTAATTGTAATTCTGCGCGAAGCGTAGTGTTATGAGCATATATCTTTCATCTTTTTTGAATACCCGAAACCGGCCAATAACTTTAAGCGAATGGAGCAAGACTAATGTTGTTTCAATTTAAAAAGCGGAGTAATTGCAAACCGTTCTCCACTGAAGCTGACCGAATACCTATCATTAGAAATGGTTTGCATGGGTAAGCACGCAGTGCCTTCCGGTTGAACGGTCAATTGCAACCCCTCCCCAACTCGTTGGGTTAATGTCAAGAGTATTCTTATCTCTTTTGTAAACTTCTTTGTACCGCAAAGGTGGTCGACTTCCTGATTTCAACTCGCCACAGAGCAGATCTCTTGGTATACGGTCATTTTCATTCAGTACACACGACCAAGCCAGTGCAGGTGGTACTGACGTAGTAGGTTGAACACGCTCCGTAGAATAACCTCAGAAAGCACTTCATCATTTGTACTTTGTCCATTCACGATATGTTCAACATACCATGTGGGAAAATCTGTTGCATTCCATATTAATGTCATACCGAATGGCATGTAGCAGTTGACCAAACAGAGCTTTCACGACTGAGAGCGTACGACTTCTGATTAATTATCCATCAAATCGGAACACACTTCTCAACATAACATGGCCATCAAAACCAGAGAAAGCACACACGTTAGAGTTCGCTAAAACAGAACACGATAGCATCGTGGAAAACAGCATATTATTTAGTAACAACTTACGACCAAATGTTCTATAACTTGTTTAAGCGTGTTCGAGAACTAAAAAGTCACAACGTTTTATGGTAGAAAAAGCAGTAGTTTTAACAATAATCATAGGATGACGAAGTGTGTCAAGTAAAAATATAGCATCTTCCTAAAATCAATAGGGACACCCACATACCCAATGGTTCGTCATATACACATCGAGTTTAGAAGCGAAAAACTTAACAGATTCAAAGCGTATGATTTCTTCAGGCAAAATGTTCCAATTGAAACAAACTCTTGCCGAGTAAAAATTACGACGAATATCCAATCGAGAATGCGGAATGCGTAAACCCCTTGGATGTTTTGATGTTTGAGTAAGGTCCTTTGACTATAGCAAGTGCTTTATGTAATGATTTTCAGTATGCAAGAATTTGAATACCAACAAGAGGTCACCCCGTATTTGTTTTGGGTAAAATCGTGTAGATTTTGTTTTACCATTCGCCTTTAAAAGGTAAATTTCTGTAACATGAGATCAACTTTGTCACATGACGATAAGTCCTGTCAAGTTGTTCGTTATCCTTCCTCGGACATGGTGTTCAGGCTTGGATGGAATGTTCCATAACAGGACGTACCTGAAATCGTTGTCAGCAAAGGTATTTTATTTGCGGATGACATCAGAGTCTGGACTAGCGTAAGCACCATATAAGATTGCTAATTTCTACAAAAAAGATCGCGAAGCACTTCATACTTGGCCATTATGAAACTGCCTACCATTCAACATCCAGAAATGTAAAATGTTTAACCGGTAAATTCTTCGAATTCAGATCCTCTCTGGGATCTCAGCAACTTTGATGGGAAACGGAAGAGAAGACGTGGGTGTGTGGATTAGCAGTAACTGGAAGTCTGCACGGCAGTGTTTTGTGGTATACAAAAAATCCTGCAGAAGCTTAGGAAGTATCTTCGGTAATTTCTCAAAGGAGTTAATCCCAAGGATGATTAACACCTATCTCAGGCTAACAATGGAGTACACTGTTCAAGCACGGTCCCCATGGTTACAAAAGTACATGACCTTGCTGCAACGCGTATAAGACCGCGTTACAAAACTGGTGACCGGACTATACAACAGGTCTTACGAGGAGAGGATTGCGACTCTGAACCTGTTTGACTTTTCGTACCGTCGTCTCAGGGGTGACTTGATCCTGCTTTTCAACATTCTGCATACAGTGGATCACCCACTTGAACACCTGTTTCATCGACAAGAAGCAGAAGTAGCAGATCTCATGGCTACAAGTTAATTATTCCACACTCTAGATCAAATCGTGGAATGTTCTTTTTTGCTGTTGTAGTTGGTTTTATATGGGACTCCCTTCCCCACATATCATTTGTGCATCAAGCCTGAACATGTTCAAGGCTGAACTTGACAAGTAAATGTTGACCAAATTCAACCTCACACCTGAATACACAAGATGACTTTCCATATTGATAAAACTTTTGTGTTGTTTTAATGCATTCCCTATATTTTTAATCTATGCTTAATGTAAAGTATTTGCTTTTTGAATTATTAAAAGTTTGAATTACTTTTAATTTGAATTACATACGTATTAATTAACCAAGGTAAGTTTTGGGGCGTGAAAATCCTGAATATCCTTTTCAGACAACTCAAGATACGCTAAGCTACACTGCACACAGTTCGGCAATGAATTCCAGTCTCAAGGTTAAACGACACACAGTTACCGAGATGTTTCACTGCGGCGTTCCAGACGCGAACTTGCATGTCAAGCTGATAGGTGTGGTGCAGAGATTTCAAAAGCCGCGTACTTTACATTTCACGGGGTTAAATGGTAACTCATTTTTCTGAGACCAACGAAGTAAGGTGCACAGATCCCATCGTAATGCCATACAGTGTAGGTAATTAAACGTTTTTAATGGTCTCAAATCATCACGCTTAACAGTAACCAAAGGATGGTAAAATTGAAATGTAAGTGAAAAAATAAAGTTTGTAATGAATCATTGAGAGTAGTTTATTGTTAACGTCGACTTGGTGATCATGGCTACCCTAAGAGCCTAATTAAGCGCCAACTGAAACGGGTAAAATACCCAGCACCCAAAACGGAAAAAGTTTGGCGTGCAACCGTTTAGGTTAAGGAAGCGTCAGAGGCGATAAGTCGAATCTTGAATAACGCAGGTATATGAATAACGTGTAAAAGGGGTAGAACACTCAAATGCTTATTAACGCATCTCAAGGTTAAAACACCTTCAGGCTGCGCGACGAATTGCGTATATAAAATCAACTGCAAAGGTTGCTCGGGAGTATATCGGGCAAACATCCAGAGAACTCAGTACTAGGATAAGTGAACACAAAAATCGAATTGGTAAGCAGCCACGCAATTCCAGTGAATATCAATCACTGATAAGAGATTCAACACTAGCTGAACACGTGCTGGACATAGGTCACAGCGTTGATCTTAACAACGTAAAAGTGATGAGGCGGGGAATAAAGCCATACATTGAACGACTTCACACCGAGGCGGTTGAGATAACAAAGGCCGGTAATAATGCAGTCAATATGGTGGATGGGGCTGATATCTCCACAATCTGGCGTCCGGTTCTGCAGCGGATAAACATTAACATGCGTGACCCATAGTGCGCGCACCGAGCTAACCGGTCAGCCGATGTCATTCACACCTGCCAAGACTAAAACAATTAAGGGATTATACGCCAAGTAGGGGTGGTGGTGCGTCAGGTGATATTGAACGTGCCTGTCATTCTTAACGAGCGCAGAACCCACCATGGACTGTGCAGTTCTTAAGCAGCTTATGATTGGTCAGGTGAATGTAATTTAAGCTTGATCTCTGTTCGTACTGACACCATTGGTCTGACGAAGCTTTTGTGTCAGAAGCGAAACGTTACCAATAAACTACTCTCACCGATTCATTAAAACCTTTATTTTTTCATGATTATGATTCCCCGATCGGTCACAAACATTCTCCATTACATTGCTAATATGTAAGTGTATAAGACAAAATTATGAATTAGATAAAGCAGTATATAAGTGTTTGAGAATAGAATAATTCATTAAAAAATCGTCTAATTTTGTTTGAAAGTCATGTAAGCTAGTGGAGGGTGCAAGGATAGAAGGTAAAATGTTCCAAGTAAAACAGACACGGACATAATAAATTTTCCTTCTACAGTTTAGTCTGATAATTTCTCGTGTCTCTTCCCGTGAATATATATTCTGTAAGGGATGGTTCGGGATAAGGAATGTTTTGTAAAGTTCTCCACAGATTAGTCGATAAGGGAAGGCGAACAGATTCAGGTGAGCTATACTTTATTTATAAGGCTTGTTTTGGATGCAGAGAACTAGATTTGTTGAGCGGTGAGAGATTATATGCGTAAATTCTGCATCCTTCTTCAGCCACAGAGATCATGACTGCATACCGTACTCTCTGACTGATCGAAAGTAATATTTATGATCCCTGGTAATATACTGCACTAAAATGTCCAAAATACACGTTTAAGTAGATGGAGGACACGTTTTCCTTTGTAAACGCAGTGGTCGTTTGAAATGAGGTTCAAAACTGGAGCATATCCAGACACCTAAATCATTTATTCACTTCAATTTTCGAGGATATGAAAACCTATTAGGTCGTGATATCTGCTCGATTCCCCATATTCATAAGCCTGTATTTTTTAAAATTCCACGACAGTCTGTTCTTGAACATTGGTTTTGAAACGTATCAAGAACTTTCTGTAATAGTAGACAGTCATTAACAGACCAGACGCACACACACCACACAATATATATATATTCAAATCGCTAATCGATAAATTTCGCCTAAGATTATTTTGCATTCGAATTTGTATGCTTTTTACGACAAATTAGCAACATGAAAGAGAACAAACTGCAATTATTTAACCTCACTTTCAAAATGTACGAAAAAATTGCTCCTTATGTGCTATCTCACCTGTCCTAAAAGCACAAACCCTTCCGTTCTCATAGCAACAGCTACAAACTTGTGTACAGAAAGATGGTCTGGATAAGTCTTGACGTGTCATAGCCTGTCCTATACGGCGAGGATGCTGAAGAACAAAGATACCGATTTCGCAGTAGCGGTTTCCACCGACATAAATTACTGGACACTCGATTCGTTTATCAGCTACTTACATTCTCGTGCCTAATGAACTGAGCTAAACTGGTTCAAATCGTAATATCCTCTACCATCTGTTCATGTTTTTGTGTCTACTCATCAGTACCAAGTCTTTCAAAATATTCACAAAGATTATCACAACGGTCCACATTGGAAGCACTGGACTCGAGTTTCGCTCTTATTAGAGCTCATCAGCAGTGCATATCCTGTCTCGGGTCTGACTCGAGCCCAGGACCTTCACCATTGTAGTCTCATGCCTCACCATCATTTGAATCAAATAAGTAGCAAATCTGTCGTCAATATAAAAATACTGGTGATGCAGGAGGTGTTGTAGCAACTATGATTAATAAAAACTTTTCTCACAGTGGTATATCGATAAATTTTGCTTCTCACACAATTTAATTAACTCCTGTATTTCCTATTGTTGCTTAGAGAAAACTCGGACTTGCATGTGCTAATGAAAGCGCAACTGCTTCGCCGCTAAATATTCAATTTCCGAATGACAAATTTGAAGTAATTCATGGAAATCACACGCTTTTATAATTCTTGGAGATTTTGATCTCCCGAGCATCGAATTGGTACTAAAATTACTTCATAATAGTCAGTCTAGTCGCAATATCTGAACTGGTTCTATTATAACATGAAGCAGATATTATAGGATGAAATACCCTTCACCATAAGGGAAAGACCACAACGTAATTATTTTTAACTGGACAGCAAATAAAAATTAAAAAGAAATTCCACATTGTAGACTCTCAAAAAAGCAAAGGAGTTATATAAGCTTTTGATGGATACGATTAATTCAAGCGATTTTAAGGAAAAGAAATAGGTACATTAGAGCTTTGACTGCATTTGAAAAAGCCGATTTGTGGGATAACTTTTGCAGTGTCCATCGGCGTGACTTAGGTAACCATTAAGAAACTAATGAATGTAGCACACCCCTCTTCAGCTCTGTTATGATCCATTAGGGAATGGTCACCAGAGTTCTGCCGCAGCTTGACGAATCTAAGTTTGCTGGTCCCGACGACATACATCTAACTATTCTTCAACCGCTCGTTACTATAATTAGCCTTGCCGAAAAAAAACGTTTTGCAGCTCTTTTACTCCTGGAGTAAACTACCTGATGATTGGAAACATACATAAAGGGCCGTTGTTTTGATGCCAGCAAGCTTAGATCAGTAAGCCTGACTAGCATTCTTCGCAAGTGATTGTAGAAAATCATTCGGCACAACATATCTTCATCTTGATATCGTTCTTGATATCTTATTCTCCTTGAATTGAATTTCAAGATCAAATAGAAATTTGATTCCTACGATATGTTTGATATTGCTGAGGATATCCGAGATTTCTCAAGATGAAGTCACAATATTTTTATTCAATCTCCAACGGATTTGATCATGGTCACGAATCGTAACTCTGCAAAAGTAGATCAAGGAATCTTCAATAGAGTTGCTCCGCGATCAATCTGAGTTTCTGGTATGTGCGAAAAATGTTGCCGACAGCTGCTCAATGTTTAATATGTTTAAAGTGGATGCCTTTTCGATGAGGTGGATTGAAGCCAGAGATATATCGCTGGCTCCAGAAGAACTCATTCGTTTTCATTCGCACGTTAAGTAAGATATGCCTGCCACCGACTGGTGTTGAGCTCCCAGGTGGTCAGCTTCAAGTCGACGCTGCTTCTGCTAAAACATCCGAAGGTCTTGAGGGAGCGCAGTTAGTGACTCACCCTCAATGTTGGACAAAGACCACCAATCTTCTGTGGAGCAACCTTGCGTGAAATCTATACTCATTTTTACGGATGTTGCTTCCTCACCTGCACTACGTTCAAAAATTTATTTATTTCTGACGGTAAAACGTACTTAGTGAACTCAAAGAGGTCGAACATGTACCTCATGGATCTAATGTAATCAGAAACAAAGACAAGACTTTTACCACTGATGAGAGCAGAAAATCCTGAATCCTTCTTCGTTCAGACAAACAGCCGATTTGGCGACGACAGGATTTCCTAATCTCTGCTCTTACCCCTTTTACAACAACGGGGAAAACGGTGTAACGATATGCACATTATTTCCTCTAAGCTGCCGGCCAGCGCCAGGTGATCGCCACGGACATTCACAGATTATGCTTGACTCCGCTGAGCAAATTAACTCACTCTTAAAGAGGCTTACAGGTTAAACAATAGCGAACTTGGACTCTTGATTGATCTCTCTCAGAAGGATCGTGTGAAGATGCGAAAAGCTACTCAGAAGATTAGTGTGCTTAAGGTGGCAGGCAGAAGGAACTTGCGCGTTGTGAGAATGAGGCCAAACGTTCATCAGAAGCCACTGATGGTACGTCTTCCTTGAGCTTATGATCTTTAAAAGTTATCTATATTAACTCCATGAGTTTGATAAACAAAATGGATAAACTCCTTGAGCGGATTAGGCTATATCCTCCAGCGATGATTGCAGTGAGGGAAACCTGGATTTCACCAGACAAAGATGATCCCGAGCTGGCCATACCTAAATATAGAATCATTCGCTCTGATCGAGAAGCAGCTAAAATTGTTGCGGGGTTGCGTTATACTTCCGAAAACGTACATCGGACACCGTAATACTTCGTTTCCAGCAGAATTCCGGTCTGTGTGAGAGCTTATGGTGCAGTATAAGGACTGCAGCTTTATTTGCCTTAATAGCTTTTATTTTTCATTCGCCAAATACTCAGCAAATACACTGAAATGACAGATCTGACAGTACGGTTAATCTACAAACTGTTTGATTGTGGGAGATTTGAATGTTCCAAGCATTGATTGGGCATTGCTAGAGGACGGCACTAGGTCATTCGAACAGAATTTATTGGACGCCGTATTCATTGTGCTATTCATGCAATGTTTGCCATTCGACCAGGGTAGGACATACTAGGTATGAGTCCATTTTGGATTTGGTATTCATTCCACAACCAACCGATGTTACACAGCTTCAGATTGAATATCAATTAGGTTGTAATGACCATGTCACCTGTTGTATTTCACTCATTTTGCTATTTGCAATCGTTAATTATGGTGACCTTCACAATATATACGTTTTGAATCCAATCAGCGCGGTTCGTTCTCTCTCGCTGTTTCTGAGACGATTGTGTGAGAACTTGTTTGCAACTGTCTGGACTGACTGCAGTGAATGTTTGGACTGTGAGAATCATTAACGCTCACTGATATAACTCCATTTTAGCGAGCTTGCTACTTTATTCGTTACCTGAATTGAACTTCCATCTTAACGGATTTAATCAAGTCAATTTCTGCATTACTGTTCGTACTCGGAATCTTCGACATCGTGGAGAATCAGTATCATTCCCATCACAATTTCCTTGTTCAAATCCTATCAGCCTCCGGTGAGTTATTTTGAATTTTCTATCTGTTTATCTTCATATAACATTGTAGCTATTATTTTTGTAATCTCTGATAGATTTGTGTAATTAATGAACTTCTTCTAACTACGAACGGTTTACCCTCAAAGTTTTTCATCTGCTTCCGCATAACTATTCTCATTCTCCGATTTCGATTTTATACATAATGTCTGATTCCGAAGTCGCTTTTGTCTCTTCTATTGTAAATTTATTAAGTTTTAGCATTTTGAATCCTATTCTATGGTTTCGTCAAGTCGAAGCCATTTTTCGAACCCGTAACGTTAAGTCTCAGCTTGCTATGTATTCTCACATTGTTCAATCACTACCAATCGATTTTGTTGAGGAAGTGAGTGAATTGATTCATACAGTTCCAGAAGACTCCTCGTATGACACTCTTAAGTTAGCTATAATTTCCAGAACTGGAGTCTCTGAGCAACGAAAACTTGATAAACTTTTCTCTTAAATTGAACACCGCGACAGAAAGCCTTCACAGATTCTTCGACACATGCGCCAACTTCTTGGTGACCGAAAGATGGATGAGGTGATTTTTCGTCAACTCTGGTTAAAAAACATACCATCGAACGTACGGCAAATTCTAGCTGCACTTAATTCTTCCGTCCCCTTAGAAGAACTCGCAGCAGACAAGATTTTAGCCGATTCACCTATAACTGTTGTTCCGATTTCCAGACAGTCTCGTGACACTAACGCACTAATGGGAGAGCGAATAGATAAACTCGAAGTCCTAATACAGCAGTTAATCCCACTCTCCCGACAGCAACATTCTAAACCGCATAAAATGTTCCGCAATCGCTCACAGTCAAGATCCCGTCACTCATCATCCCAGCGTCCCCAAAACGATCCACAAACCTGCTGGTATCACAAACGTTACGGTGATGCAGCTCGTAAGTGCACCAAGCCTTGTGCTTACGTGTCATCAAAATCTCCATCGGGAAACTTGCAAGCCACTCAGTAGAGACGACGGCTGCAGTTGGCAATTCTTCCCAAAGTCGTCAACTATTTTTTCACGATGCATCAACCTATTTCCGTTTCCTCATTGACACCGGTGCTGCGATCAGTGTAGTTCCACCATCTGTCAGAGAACGACAAAGCATATGCTACGTCATTTCTCTGCAGGCTGCCAATGGAAGCGCCATCCAAGCATACGGTCGTCAATGTTTTACACTCGACGCCAGTTTCCGTGGATTTTTGTTATTGCTGACACCCATTATCCCATTATTGAAGCTGATTTCTTGTCATCCTTCGGCCTCACGGTCAATCTAAAAGACAAAAACCTACTGGACACCATCACAACCTTATCGGTCTCCTGCAACTCATCATCCGTTCATTCAGTTGGCATACACCTTCCTCCTCCAACTGACTCTGGTTGTTTTAATAACATCATCGATTAATTTCCTCAATTGACACACCCATCGTCCGTCTCCGTAACTGTGAAACACGATGTGGTTCATTAGATTGATACAACAGGTCTGCCCGTTTCTCTACGTCCTCGCCGTTTAGCTCCCGACAAACTGAAAGCAGCAAAGGCCGAATTTAAACACATGCTTCAGCTTGGCATAAATCGTCCGTCCAACAGCTGCTGGTCATCACCTCTCCATCTTGTTCCAAAGAAATCTATAGGTGATTGGAGACCATGCGGTGACTACTGTGCACTGAAAGCCCATACTGTCTCTTTGGTGTAAATTCTCTTGAGTTTCTTGGACATCACATTGATGCTCACTCAATCATCCCCTAAGCATCTAAAGTGGCTGCCATAAAGGATTTTCCTATCCCCACTTCCATTAAACAGTTGCAACGTTTTCTTGGTATGATAAACTATTACCGTCATTGTTTGCCTCATTGCTCGAACGTGCATCATCCGCTCACCAACCTGTTACATGGATCAAAGAAAGAATTATGTTTCGAATCGGAAGCACTTACTGCATTCGAATCAGCAAAAGAAGCTATTGGCAATGCAACTGCACTTATTCATTTGAATACTAATCCCACTACCCGTCTCATTCTAACTACAGACGCCTCTAATTTTGCAGCTGCAGCAGTTGTTAAGCAACTCATAGATAATAGATTGCAACCATTATCATTTTTTTCTCAAAACGTTTCACCGAAACAATCGAAATACAGCGCATTCGGCTGAGAACTTCTTGCTATATACCTCACCATCCGACATTTTCGACATCTGTTAGAGGGTCATACATTTACCGTGCTAACGGATCACAATGCAATCCGATCTCGCCATGACAGACATTCTCCTCGTGAAATCCGACAACTTGATTTCATCTCACAGTTTACGACAGACATTCGCCACATTTCCGGTACTTCAAATGTTGTCGCCCAGGAGTAGATGCCATTATTCCGGCCAATGTTAGCCTAGAAACCATTGCTGCAGAGCAACTTCGTGAAGATTTTTCGTCTGAAGCTGATTCTTTCCGGTCTATAAAACTGACACAGATGCCTTCGGTCTTCTCAGAAAAATCCATTTTGTGTGACACTTCCAACTATACCATACGCCCATTTATTTCCTTTTCTCTTTGCAAAGGCATTTTTGATCATTTGCACTCGATTTCTCACCCTGGAATTCGTGCAACCACTGCGTTGATTTCGTCACGTTTTGTTTGGCCTGGCATGACTCATGATATTCGCCAGTGGGCAAGATCCTGCATCCAATACCAACGTAATAAAGTTCATCGACATACAACTACTAGTCCCGTGGGGACTTGGTGTCTATTGTGAAGTGGTGCTGTTCCTCTACTCTGAAGGCATGTATTATTAGCAGAAGTCCCCTATCTTTTTTGTGAAGAAACTCAGACGGGTTTGTATCCCTTCTGCTTTTGATCCCGAAGAAGTAGACCATAAGCTACAGATGTTCAAACCATTGAAGGTCGCTATATGTAGCCTGGTATCTAATTTCTCACTATGAATTGACTAGCGCGGATTCCGGAAAGAAAGATCTTGCTTAACAAACATTCTGAGCATCGTGAAGACGTGACATTGAGGTTCGGTGTAGAGTGAGCATTTAAGGTATGCAAATGGAATAAGAGAAGTTATGACCCATTGAACCATTGCTACCTTCAGTGCAAAATAAGGATCTATGGAATCACATGTGAAGTACATCGCTGGTTGGACAGATTTCTAACAAATCGCATTGAAGAGGATAGATAATGATATTGCGGTAGAATTCTTCTATCTCCACTTTAGTAAGGCTTTGGATTCAGTCAACCACAGGCACTTGCTTCTGAAACAAAAGCGTTTCTTTTCCATTTTTCGTTAACTGTTGTCCATCGTATTTTCATTTGATTGGACATGCAACATGCATTAACTCTCTCACCTCTCGGTGATGATGGAATTGACCAAAAATAAATGTGCACTCCACAAAATACAACAAAACTTGAATGAACTCTTTAAAAAAATAGAAAAAGCAAATGTCCAAAGAAAGATACAGTGAAGTAGAACGATAGCGAGATAATTCACACAGGAAAATCCTAGGTGCAGAATGCGCTAAAATGTTGGATGATCCGTTAATCACAGTTCCCGCACGAATCGACTCACATAAACTTCCCAACCACAGAGAAAGACCAAGTCCACCAAAGAGCAAAGTTTACAAGCATGAATTCAAATGATGCATACATAGCCAAAAAACGAATAACCATAGAAGTTCAAAAGGTGTATATTCAAAATACAAACATATAACATCAAAATAGATCATGCCGAGTTACCGTTGTTAGAACAGGTGAGTCGGAAATCGCCTGGCATTTTTTAGGAAGGGGAGTAATACCAGATTGACTGAGGCGATGACCGAGGAAATCCAATGTGTCTGTGCCAAAAACGTATTTACTTGGGTCATGATCATGTTTAACATGCCTTGGATTTCCAAGAATAAAATTTATTTAATCATTTATTTATTTATCTTGATCCCGTAATTTACGAAACGTTCTAAAACAAAACGAATGTGTTTGGCGTAATGCTATGGAGAGTCTCTGGAAATTAGGACTTCATCGATATATACGTAGGTGAAAGGCAAGCCTCGCAGGACTTGTCGATGAAACGTTGGAAGTTTGTGCAATATTTTTGAGACCAGAAGGGCATTCGAGTGAATTCGTATAAGCCGATTGGAGTTGTGACTGTCGTTTTAGGTATGTGTTCCTCGGCTTCCGGGATGTGGTAGTAAGCACGGACAAGATGAAGCTTAGTAAGGATAGTTGTGATAGAAAGATTCAAAGAAAAATCCTGGATGTGTGGTAAAGGTTATCCGTCTGGCACCGTTTCTTTGTTAAGAGCGCGGTAGTCAACACATGGCCTCTAGTCATCTGAAGTTTTCTTGAGAACCATATGTAGTGGTGACGACCAGGAGCTGGAGGAAGGGCGGATGATTCCAATCTCAGCATGTGCTCAAATTCGGCACTTGCAATTTTGAGTTTGGAAGAATGTAGTCGCCTAGGTCTAAAGGAGACTGGTGGTCCGCTAGTGACAATGTGGTGTTTTACCGACTGGGTCATTTTGTCGGTCGGTCGTGGGGGTTGCATGATGCATTGGAATTCATGCAGTATAGAACTAAATGTCGAAGTTTCTGGAGTGAGAGCCTTGATTACAGAGGAAATGACTTTAGTAGTGATGCCTGACACCTGTAAATAGGTTGTCATGCCACCAATCTCCTATGTATAACTTTGACAGTTAGACCGAAGTGAGACAAAACGTCGATACCGATTATGGGGCAATTAACCACCACGTTGTTGAACACCTAGAACAATCTGCGTCATAGTCATAAATTGAGAGTTAGAAGGCGTTGGCCGTAAGTGTTAATACGAGTGTCATTTGCAGCCTGAAATGTGTAGAACGAGGGTTTTCAGAAACTGGATGCTGGAGGTATGACGCTAGTTTTAGCTCCAGTATCCACTAGGAAACGCAGGCCACTCGATTTTTCTGTAACGTAGAACAGGAGACTCGGGTTTGGTGGGTCGGGAACATTAGTCGCCATTAGTGGCTGACCGTTGATTTTGAAGGTTTTTGAACATTGAAAGATGCATTTTGTGGCTTTTTCCTCATATCTCTTGTTGTACCAACATATGCATTCAGGGTTGGTTCAGTGACATGTTTTTATGATAAATAAATAAATTAATTTTATTCTTGGAAATCCAAGGCATGTTAAACATGATCAATAATTTCCAAAAGCTTCGTACAATCAGATTATAGTATGTACATTTGCAAAAACAATTTGTTCAAGGTCATTTGTTTCAGCGGAATTTAACGTTTAATAAATATAAAGATAACGGTATTTAAAGTTGCTTTCAGTTAATTGTTACGCGATCTGATATAGTGCGATAACACAGGTATTGCGAGGAAACGTCTAGAATGTTTTCGGCAGCACTGATGTTCAACGGATAAGGTCCATCAAAGATGCGTGAAGAAACTCTATTGTTGATGTTGTTGTTTGAAATAGATGGATCTTTCCTGAACATAAACCGTTTTCTTGTCCGCTAGGCGAAGGTGATTTATTCCACTAGTTTGAGGTCTGTGGGCCAGTTTCATTTAGGTGCTGATTGAGAATTTTGCTGTGGAGAAAATACACAGAAGCGAGAGAATTTTGTTTAGAACGTTATGAAAATTTATTTAATATCAATACCCAGGAATACAATTATTATATAAATCATCAAGTAGAACATTTAAATTAGAAAGATTGTGATTTTTTCTATGGTAAGAAAGGAAGCTAGATGTGATTTGAATTCATTTATAGAGGAACTGAGTCTTATATATTTAGGGAGAAGATTCCACAGTTTAGCATATTTAGTCAAAAAGAAACTGTTCCTTACTTTAGTACGAAACCTTGGTAATTTAATAGTTTTTTCACGGTTTCTCAAGCTATATTTAAAATCATTCCGAATATGAAGATTCGAACGTATTTCCATATTATCCGTTGGCAGTATTTTAAAGAATAAGATGAGGTTATGTTTGAGTCTGCGAAACCATAGAAGATCGAGTTTCAGTTGTATACATTTTTCTCTATAAGATTGTTTGGTATAACCGATGATTGATTTTGAGAAAGAACTTTGTATCTTTTAAAAACTATGCTATCGGTTTTATTTATATTAGTATATATTATGTTACAATAGTCAAAGATAGGAATGGTGAATAATTTATACATTTCTATTTTACAATGAGTTTGAATAGTAGATCT
>JACCGJ010001972.1:0-32810 GCA_013407085.1 Atriophallophorus winterbourni | reverse complement strand
TCATTGAAATTCTGTGTTTAAACTATTTTGATTAACTGAAAATTCGTTTTAACGAATAAAGTTTTCTTCTTCTTCTTCTTCTAACTCTGAAACAGTCATCGTTAGATTAACCATGTATCGTGTCAGGTAAGTAACAAAAGAGTTTCTGAATTTCTTAGTTCTTGAATAGGGAATAATGTATAGGCTTCGGGTGGAGGAAAAAGATTTTCAGGCAACAAGGGTTTTATTCAGTGGATGTGAACTGACAGAAGAAATGTTTTCGATCAGACTGTTGCATTCACGAAAGCGACGATCGACAGAAGTATCTCGAATTAAATCCACGGAAGCACAGCTCAATCGTGAGATAACCTTAATACCTATTCTGATTAGCAGACAATCCTTTACCACGAAACCGGGAAAGTTGAGCTATGTTAGGTGAGATGGAGAGAGAACGGAGGCGATGAGCATAGAATAGCAACCGGCTTACTTTCAGGTATTGTGTAGTCACATTACTTGTCTAGCTAAGACTGTCGGACATTCTAACGCGTAGATACTTCAAGGATGTCATAACAAGGGGTAGCACTGGGGATAAGCTCCCACTGTTTATAAAATGCTTCCATATGGCGCGCGTCTTAAATAGCCTCGGACAAACAACTCCAACTTCTGGCCAGCACGAGTGGCTCCCAGAGCCCGGCGGAACTGCTTCTACCATCAGGAGAAGGGGTGAGGGCAAGTGACCGGCGCCTGAAAAACAGTTTGCTTCGGGCAGATGGAGCTCGTTAGCCTGGAAGGGCATTTCATTTAAGGGAATATAAACCCTGATTTTAAACCTCCGCTGTCTTGCGGGATACGCGATCGCGTGAACGGCTTCGGGAGAAAACCCTGAGGAAAATCTGAAACAGAGTCTGGTAGACCACCTCTTTCTGGCAACTCCCTGCTGCCTTGCAGGTGGCACTTGGTTGTGCAAAAGCTAGAGAAGCTGACTGAAACAAACGCCGAGGGGTGCTGGGGATGCCGCTTCGTACCGAAATTCCCAAGAATCTTCATTGAAGCCGACTCATCCATCAGGAGGAGGTGGTCGCACAAAAGTAAAAGTAAGCATCATTCAAACACCGAGCCATTAAATAAAACACAATGAATGTTTTGACGCAGAGCCAAACATCCTAAAAAGATGCGGAAGGTAGACTTAAAATCTACTGGACCTGTAGAATATAAAACACGGGAACACTAGAATGAGGTATCTACACGCGCCTAGTCACTAGATGTGGACGAGTTAAGCGACATCAGCATGACGGTGTCTTTGCGGCTTCCTCTGACACACATCATAACCATTTTCGCGCGCGACTCCACTTGTCAAGGTTAATCGAATAATATAAGAAGATGCCTACACTGCACTGAACTCCATTCTAAGCGATAAGTAACCATTGCGCCGTACTGACCCTAACCAAGAAAGACCGGTCACCCCAACTACACCAAGATTAGCTGTCGAGGACCTCAGTTGCTAGAGTCAAGTCAGAGTAACCTAACAGGGTACAGTGCTTCTTTGTATCAATATTACTACTGAAAACCTTAGTATGGTTAGCATCGTTTCGAATGAGATTATACGAGACAAAACACTAATAACGTTACTGAGACACGTGTAGTTGAATCATCGCAAGACAATAGAGTCTTTCGTTTTCGCGACAGTCCGTTCTGATGCCAGGGGTAAGGTTATGTTCACCTTACGGCCGAGTGTCTAAAGATGGATATTCCATCTTCTTGGGCCAACTGACGAGGGTATGTAGTATTTGTTTGCGCGATAATATCAAAAACGAAAGGCGAAATGGTGTGTTATTAGTTACCGTGGACGCGGACAATGTATTTGACTCGTAGCGAGCGAGCAGCCCGCGCCGACTCGGCGATATAGTGACCGGAATCGGCCACGGACAAGTTGGTCAACCGCAGATTCCCGTCAATCAGCTCGTACTCGGTTCCCCATGGAAGGTGGCGTCTTCGTGGACGGAGATTCGTCGTGGAAGATGCCTCGTGAGTGAAATTGGATGACGCCAAGGCGATCGCGTGTTGCCGCATGCGACTCGTCTCGTTGAGATAGAACCAATCCACGGTGACCGGGATTTCTCCCTCGACGGCCCAGGGCAGTTCAACGGTGCTACCCTGGAAAAGATCGTCATCATCATCATCATCATCTTTATCATCATCATCCTCAGCATCATCATCCTCCTCATCATCATCATCATTATCATCATCATCATCTTTATCATCATTATCATCATCACCTTTATCATCATCATAATAATAATAATAATCAAAGAGAGCAATACACCGATATCATGTACTAATGCTCAACTGCCATACAACCATGAAAAAGTAAAATCCTAAAAGAAGGAGAAGGGTGGGACTTAAATAGCTACGGATTCTATAGAAGTGAGCCTAGACCTCGAATCGCACCTGCATTCAAACAAGTTTCTTGAACGAGTAGAGCGACATCATCATGGCAGCTTCCTTGTGGCTTTCACTTTCATGCATCATAACAAGCTTTACTCGTCACTCCGCTTGACAACGTATAAGATTACGCAAACACTCCGAGAAGATGCTTAGTGCAGACCGCCATTGAACACGGTTTCGGGACATATCCTGAAGCGTAACTAACCATTGTGATATCTGGACACCAGCCTGGAAGACGCGCTGCGGCGACTTTGGAAAGGTTGCTAGTAAGGATTTTTAACTGCCTATGCCATGTGACGGTTTGGCCACCCCGAGATTTACGCCAATCAGGATGTGGCGTCGCAAAAAGAATCCGTTTCGGAAGTCGGGAAAACGGTTGTGAAACGGGGTGTACACACTTCATTGGATAGAAGGCACGTCTAACTGATTGCGCATAACACTATTAACCAACCGTTAATTTTTCCCATTTTTCTACAAAGCAGCATTTGAGTCTAAAAACAGTGATGTTCAGACATTCGCATCCAACAGATCATATAGACTAGTCCACAAGAGTAGGTATATTGAGTTTGCCTGCCAAAGTAGCTGATCTATAAGCTGTAGTCTGATTATTGGTTTCTTCGTGAAGGTTATTCTCACTTTTCTAGAAGTGAACCCTACTTTAAAACATTTGCTCAAGCTTACGGGTCAAGGAGACAGTGAAGACGTCATTGTTATACAAAAAATATCATGTTTTCTTCAGTAATGCTGATACTGATATGCATTTCAGCACTTGGCCAGGAAATCCAAAAAGCGAATTAGTCATGTCAAATACGTTTTGAGTTTGCCTCCAGTGATTCGACTGACCACACAAGCTTCAGCAAATTGTTCAAAGGATGTTCACCGCTGAAAAAGTGAAAATAAGCTTCACCGACAAACCGATGATCAGACAGCAGCTTAAAGACTCGCTACCTCGTCAGGCAAACTCTATATACCTACTCTCGTGGAGCAGCCTACATGGGCTGTAAGACGCGAAAACTAATAAAACGAATGCAAAGAAATTTGAGTGCAATCAGTTAGAGCGGTTTTTGGGTAACGTTTCAATTCCGACAGAAGTTTCGTCAGACCAAGGGTGATAGTCAGGACAGGGAACATGATTAAGTAGCAGTCAACCCACCACCACTTATTTGACCTTACCGCTAAACAGCCTATAGTCATACCATATAATGCTGCTTCTGAGAATCCAACGCGAACACATACCTGAATAAATGCACCATTTTACGAGAGAGAGAGTTTGTTCCTCCCGAATCGGACTGTTTAGTCATTCCAAAAGCTGCAGAACTTGAACATTCACGCGATTGTGATGTACATCCTCGGTCGACATCGACCGAAGGAGGCCAACAACAACAACTTCAAGGCTCATAATTATCAATCACCTACCCGGAGGGCATCAACCTCGGCCCCGACGCTGCGTAATTCCGTGTACGAGAAACCGAACTGTAACCGCTGCAAGCGGCCACGTTCCGGGCGTTCGACCTTGACTTGCTCGTCCACAATCGATTGCAACACGCACCGCACCTCAAGGCCGTCCAATTCGGAATCCGTGACTGAGCGGATGTGCAGTTCCGGGTGTTTTGTGATGTTGATCATGCTGAAACGCCCGACTGTGTGAGAAGGAAAAAAACAGGTCACGTGATCAAGGTTTCGCTAATGAGGAGTTCATCGAATGAAATTACGAAGGCGGGACTCGTAGATAATTGAGTATTTTCTAACAAGTCACATGATTGGTGTTTCGATCAAGGTCATGAGGGTAGATTTGAAAAGGTCATTTGTTTTCTAACGCTAAATATCAAGTAGAACATTGTGTAACTGCCTAATTCTCACCTCAATTTACATAAGAAATCGAAAAATAGTTGAAGCCAAACTCTTTCTATCAACAGAGAAACACGAATCGGTGTAGTTTATCCGATAGTGACCTTTGACTACGATCTAGTTCAGGTACTGTCTGTGTCTTGAGAATCATCATCATCATCATCATCATGAAGCACAAGTCTGGAGCCAGACAAAGCGCCAAGCAATATGAAGCAGGAAAAGCAGATAAGCATGCGCGTGATAAAAGGGAAACCAGGCAAGCAGAATATGCGAAAGCAAATGCGCGAAAAAGCAGCTTGTTTTTGTAGTTTCACTGCCGAATAAAAAAATTATGACACACATAATAAAATACACTGGCGCCACTGACTTTGGTTTGCAGCCAACTATTAGGTGGAGATTTCGGACCCCATTCAGGCAAACGAATACGCTTATCTGAGCCTAGCGCTACGGTGAGTTTATTTATCCCAACGCGCCACGTCATGGACCGGCCACCCGATCGTTTCTTCCAGGCTCTGCGAATAAGGCGCGGCACAGTAAACGGTTAACAGGCATTCTTAAAACATGTCCCAACCATCGCAGGCGAGCAAGCATCAGCATTTCTCTCAGTCCGTGGCCACCTGATCTAACACTCGTTTGCAGACATCTATATTTGTAACACGATGCTGCCACCGAATGCGAGCAATTCTACGCAGGCAACGGGTATCAAAAACAGAAAGCCGACAGACTTCTTCCACTCGGATAGACCAGGTTTCTCAGCCATAAAGAAGTGTAGCACGCACCACTGCGTTGTATACTCGGCCTTTAGTATTGAGTGAAACATCGCGTCGACGCCACAGGTGGCGAAGGTTAGCAAACGTTGCACCCGCTTTGCGAACACGATGTAAGATCTCGTCCTTGACACAGAGATACAACTGCCAAGGTAAACGAAGCTGTCGATCAATTCAAGATTGACATCGCACACAGTTAGGTTTGGAAGAGAGTCGCTCCAATCCTGGGTAAATGTTTTACACTTGTTAGGCGCGAAGCACACGCCATACATTGAAACGTCAAGTGCCAGGCGGTCCAGGGCTTGTTGCATTATATGAGGGTCATCTCCCAGAAGTGCGATGTCTTGAGAATACGGCAATAAATGTGAGTTACGTGTATCTGCTTCTAGTCCCATCTTGAAGTTGTCTATGTGGAGTACGGCAAACACGGACCTGAACACTCCAGTATTCCGTACGTAACAGTTCCTTCTTGTAAAGTTCCTACGCTGGACTAACTGAGTGCAAAACGCTACACGTATCCGGTAACTCAGTCGTTCCGGGCCCACGACATCAACCTCGGAAGAAGAAGAAGTCGCGATCACAATCACTCCTCATGGATCATCCCTTCGCCGATACTGACTTTAATTAGAATTGCGTAGCAGTTTATCCAGGGTGTTGGTACCATATCAGACGTATCGATTGGTGTGGCTTAAAAAGGACATGGGTTCTATTGAGTTAATCGCCTGAGAATGTGAGAAAGTTGCGCTGATTTGATTGGATAGAACTTGCAACTTCACGTAACATCCGAAAATACATTTAGCCTTACAAAGACGAATATTTTGAATAGAAACGAATACACATTTCCACCGGTATAAACAACTCGTTAATGCGAAGAGAAAGAACCGAAAGTTCAAAATAAACAGTCTGGATGGCAAACGACGACTCACAAGAATGATCCACTGTAGAGATCAGCGTGCCGTTTAGATAAACCTCCCAATAGTTGACCTTGAGAAATCGATTGAAAATGCCTTGTTCCGGTTGGCACGTGACCACGGCTTTTTGCCCCGGTTCGATCGGGAAGGTGGTGTAGATGATTCGGAGACTATCGTCGGGCAATGGGACTGGAGGACGAAAACAATGATACGAGTATGAACAATAAAACACTTGGAAATATTGATTTTTGTTGGCCTCCATCGATCGATCGATGTCGACCATGGATGTGTACGTCACTAACGCATGATGGTTGGAAGGCTAAACAGTCCGATTCTAGAGGAATAAACTCTCTGGTGATGGTATCGATGTTGCTAATTTTGCGATAGTTGGAACACATACAGCCTTTATCTCTACGTTTAAGCAAGAAGCTGCTTGCGACAGCGCCGCCTGCGGTGGCTTGGTCATGTCTACAGATTGAGAAATGGTCGTATTCCGACAGATCTACTCTATGGTGAGTTTTAATTAGGAAGTCGGCCATTGGGCAGACCGCACTTGTGGTACAAAGACGTTTGCAAAAGAGACGTGAAAGTTCTTGGCATTGACCCCGCGAGTTGGAAAGAACTTGCTGTTGACCGCTTACATTGGAGGCATTGTGTAAAGCGTCGTCTACTAGCTGGGGAGGAGCAAATACAGCTCTTGGCTGCTGAACGCCGATCACGCTGCCAGCGTGAAACTGACGACGACGACGACCAACGACCGAGTTCTGACTATCGCTACAATCGCTGCGGGAGATATTGTTCCTCCCGAATCGGAATATTTAGCCATCCATAAAGCTGTAGAACATGAAAATTTATGCGATTGTGATGTACATCCATGGTCGACATCGACCGAAGGAGGCCAACAACAACGCAAGATGATAGAAATGCCCCAGTCTGACGGGTAAACATCCGTCATTCAGGAAGAACAGAACAGTTGGTGCAGGGCAGATATTAATGCGTACGCATGGAAATCTGTCCTCTCCAAGCGATTTCCTGTTCTTTATTCATACTCTGGTGGGAAGCCGCGGCTCTGTACATGGGGCAGTGATCCCAGTACTGATAGCTGATGAGCGGTTCAGTTACTGACTGAAATGCGCTGTCATGTCACTGAGATCAAAGATCAGGGAATCTCTGAGGCTCGGGCCAAAATTACAGCTTCCTAATGTGGTACGATTCAGACGAAACCGTTCTCAAAAGTCTCTTATGTTCGCTGCACTTCTCAATTCATACGCGAATTCCGCCAAGTATAGCTGACTATCTTTACGGGCAGTTCGTGTAGCGGCTCTCATAAGTAGGCCCTAATCACCATTTATCCGAGCATTTCTTGCTTGGGAACGGAGAGTTTAATGAGGTTGTGAGAGATTCACTCTCAACGATGGCAATAAACGGTTTTCTAATGTCGCATTCTAAATATTGGCCTTCAGTCTGGACTACTGTTGCGCAACTGGGGCATCACTCACATTCAAATGCTTAGCAATATCATCTATGAGCTTCTTTTACTGATCTGAGTTTCCTAAGGCTCCCAGGTTCAAGAGCCACCTGATCGGTTTTCCTTTAGAAGTTTAGCACGCGAAGGTAGTTCCAAAGGTTGTCATAGCCGGGGGTAGAAGTGGGGATAAGCTCCCACTGTTTATAAAATGCTCCCATATGGCGCGCGTCTCAAATAGCCTCTGACAACCAAGTCCAGCTTCTGGCCTGCACGAGTGGCTCCCCGAGACCGGCGGAACTGCTTCTACCAACAGGAGAAGGGGCGAGGGCGAGTGACTGGCGCCTGAAAACCAGTTTGCTTCGGGCAGATGTAGCTCGTTAGCCTGGGAGGGCATTTCATCTAAGGGAAGGAAAACCCTGATTTTAAACCTCCGCTGCCTTGTGGGATACCCGATCGCGGGAAAGGCCTCGGGAGAAAACCCTGAGGAAAAACCTGGTATAGAGTCTGTTAGACCACTTCTTTCTGGCAACTCCCTGCTGCCTTGCAGGTCGCACTTGGTTGTGCAAAGGCTAGAGAAGCTGACTCGAACAAACGCCGAGTGGTGCTGGGGACGCCGCTTTGTACCCAAATTCCCAAGACACTTCATTGAAGCCCACTCATCCTCCAGGAGGAGTTAGTCGCACAAAAGTAAGGGAAGTAGTTATGGCGGCGAAGTTTGGAGGGGGGCTTTGCTGCGAACCAGATTGTGTCATTTGTCTGCTTGGCATTCCTCTGTTGGCGGCTCTACGGCCGAGCACGCCATAGTCCAGTATCTGACTGGGAACATCCCTTATGCTCGATTTACAGTGAGCTCTCTTATCTGATTCGCGTCGTTATTCGCGAAACAAAGGTTAATAATGGTTAAATCTAACACGAAAGACTGTCATTAATGATTCAGGATGACGGTTCAAAATCGCTCACATCTACTCCACCTCACCCACATCAGTAATTTTTTTAAAAATGTCAATTGAATTAATTGATTCTCAATATGAGTACCATGATGCGTCAGCGACGTCATTTTTCAAAGATCCTGCGGTTCCCAGTATTCTCTGCTGACAAAAAGTACCAGTGCGCATGGTCGAGGAACGTCGATCGCGGTGTATGTTCAACCATCCACTCGCCGACGACGATTTGATTGGATCCTGACTTCACACAATCCGCAGCTCATTACGCCCCGCGGGATCGAATGAGGAACGTGTGCTGCTGGTACCATTGTCTGTTAATTTTCAATGGTGTGGGGCTTCGTCTGTTTTGTACGGATTCCCTGAGATTGAAGAAATAGAAAAGATACCATTGTCCATTGTGCATAATGTTCGCAGATAATGATAGCAGAGCACATCTGTCAGGTAGAAATGCGTTGAATTGAAGAGATCGGCTTAATGTCTGAAACTTAATCCTACTTCTTGGAAGAGCTTTGCTCTTCACACTCTCAGAGTAAAGGAACTTGTTGAGCGTCATCTTCAAACTGGAGGAGAGGCGTTCAAACGCCAACATTTAACCGTTCAAACGCCAATCGCTGTGTGCGCTATGGAGGAAATTGTTCCTTCCGAGTCATTTAAAACGCTGCGCGAGTAATGCCTATCGCTGTGTGCGCTATGGAGGAAATTGTTCCTTCCGAGTCATTTAAAAAATACCTCTTCATACCTAACAACCACAGAATAAGTCAGGTCACAAAACAAGCTGCTTTGACGCGTTTTGTTATCTGCCTTTACTGCTAGATTGGGCTTCGAATTTTGTATATCTCCAGAAATGTGCTCAAAGAAGAGGATGATGATGGTAATGGTGATGATTTTGATAGTCAATTTGTTGATTAAATTGATAGTGATGATGACGATGTTGTTGATGACAATGGTGATAATGATGATGATTGTGATGATGATGATGTTGACGAACATGATGATGATGATGATGATAATGAGGAGGGGGAAGTTGAGAATGATGAAGTTCAAGATGATGATGATAACAACGATGATTATAATGATGATGATGCCGATGATGTTGTTGATGATGAAAATGGTTATGACGATGCCGATGATGACGATGATGATGATGATGATGCCGATGATGATGATGATGATGACGATCATGATGATGACGACGATGATGATAACGATGATGATAATTATTATGATGGCGATGAAGATGTTGATGACAGCATCTCCGGTGCTGATGATCTTGTGATAAAGATGCTGATTATGTTGATGATGATGATGTTGAGGAGAGAACAAATGAGGAGGAGTATAATGCTGATTATGATGAAGTTGATGATAATAATAATATTATTAGTAATATTAATCCGAAAGATCTATTCTGTGGTCAGTTGCAATTAGGAAGTCGACCATTTGGCAGACCGCACTTGCGGTGCAAAGACGTTTGCAAAAGAGATATGAAAGCTCTTCGCATTGACCCAGCGAGTTGGGAAGAACTTGCTGTTGACCGCTCACATTGGAGGCATTGTGTAAAGCGTCATCTGCAAGCTGGGGAGGAGCAGATATAGCTCTTGGCTGCTGAACGCAGATCACGCCGCCGGCGTGCAACTGACGGCCTACAACAGAGTTCCGCCTATCGTTGCAAGCGCTGCAGGAGAGATTGTTCCTCCCGAATCGGACTGGTTAGTCATTCAAAAGCTGTAGAACACGAAAATACATGCGATTGTAATGTACATCCATGGTTGACATCGACCGAAGGAGGCAAACAGAATTAATATAATAATAACAATAATAATAATAGTAATAATAATAATATTATTAATAATAATAATGTTGTTGACACTTATGATCTATGTCTCCAGAACACAGTATCGTGAGTCCCTATCGTTGCCGTACTTATCATTGAAGGTAGTTCATGCAACACCGAGTTTTTAACATTTCCGTCTGAGCAGGAAGTAAATAGGGCCGGTAAACTACACGTTCGATGGAGTCCTTCGGACACATACCTGATATGATGCGCTGAAGTGTAATCTCCGTTCGCCAGAACGTCGAGCGTCTCGTTGGTGGACCCTGCAGGCCTCGTTGCTCCCATTTCCAGACTGCCAACTCGATCCTGACGTCCAGCGGGTAGTGAAAACCAACGAATCTTCGGAGTTGGGTGACCAGTTGCACGACACTGGATTTGCAATCCAGTTCGATCGAAAAAGCGAACCAGATTCGGAAGGTCTGGCACAACACGGGGAGGAGTGTGGGGAACACGAGAGGTGCCGGATGTCCTCTCGGGTGTACTACGAGCAGCGCGTAGCAGAAACGTGGAGGAATTCGGAAGGAGGAGTAGGGGGTCGGTTGTGTGATGATTATGTGACACCACTTGAGGATCGGATATTAAAGGATGAGCTGCGTAGAATGAAAAAAATGAAAAAGTATGCAAGGTGTGGAGTGATCATGTAAGGTTGCGTTTGGTGGAAATTGCTGTGATGCAAAGGTAGAGCTTAGTTGACACATAAACGGGATACCAAATATTGACCATAAAACGAATCGCGATTGTCATGGACAATAAATAAAATTATTCACAAAGTTGATCACGACGGTCCATAATGGAAGCATAATTGCGATCGGTCAAACGGTGGATGGTAGCCCAAGTCGTTAAGGCATGGGACTACAATTGTGATGGTCGGGGGTTCGAGTCCCATCCGAAGCGGAGGATATGCAATGCTGATGAGCTCAAATAAGAGCGAAACTCGAGTCCAGTGCTTCCATTATGGACCGTCGTGATCAACTTTGTGAATAGTTTGATGGGCTTGGCACGGATGAGTAGTCGCAAATATAAACAACAAATTCTCCAAACTTCGCTTGATAAATAAAATACTCACTGGAAGAAGCTCAGAATTTAAGCTGGCACTTGTGTCAATTGATATTTTATCAATCATACAAATCCTCAACAAACCACCTGATATTTTTAGTTTTTTTGCATGGAACGAATCCATGAGGTAAACTGGTTAGATTTCATGATACAATCACCCAACAGAGCTAAAATGTCCATCATTTTGGGGAGGTGATGGAAATGGATGCAAATAAGCTTTTTGATCCATCTTGTTGTGTTTCAAGGACTGATTAGTTGCCCATGGAAAAACTCACCAGGGAAGATTATCAAATTGAAAACTCTGTCGTGTTTAAGCGATAGTTGAAGAATATGTTGTTTATATTTGTGACTACTCATCCGTGCCAAGCACACTGAACTATTCACAAAGTTGATCACGACGGTCCATAATGGAAGCATTGGACGCGAGTTTCGCTCTTATTTGAGCTCATCAGCAGTGGGATTCGAACCCCGAACCATGACCATTGTAATCCCACGGCTTAACGACCTGGGCTACCGTCCACCGTTTGACCGATCGCCATTAAACGTTTGTGAACTGTTCTCTAGACTGGCACATTTGAGTAGCTTTGTTTGCCCGACTAGTTAAGAAGGAGCCAGCAACATCTGTTGTGGTCGCCCAACCGAACTCTTTCGTGATTCCGTGGCACTTGGCCGTTCGTCGGTGGGGCGGGGAGCGATTCGTCTGGTTAATTTGGAATATGCTGTGAACTCCTCAAATCAGAACATGTTTCAGATAAATCTTGATGTCTTGTTGGCCCTTAACCCATGCAGCGAACAAAACGATACACCCTGACCTCATGGACCTACAATGTAGCCGAAAACCAATTGTGCCATTTGGATTTTTACCTGATTCTTGAGCTGTTGAGAAAGCTACCCAATCCTCGTATTTCGCATAACATTTTGTGGTTTCTGTGAAGCGATATGCTTTTTAGACCATTAAAATTGAATAGCACACACGTCCGCAAGAGTGCATTTCGCAATATTTGAGTTTATTCACCATTCAAAGGGTAAAATCAGAAAAAGTTGTTAAACTGCTAAACCGTTTGACAGCATGGTGTTAGCCGAGTTTGAAGTAAATCAGACCTTTCAACATCTTGGCTTAACCGACAACTGATATCCGAAAGAAAAAAGGAAGGGTGGGACCTAATAGGCTACCAAACCTATAGAAGATTGGGCACAGACTCAATGGTGTTTAACCTCGAATCAAACATACATTTACTCCATGGTTCCAAAGGTTGTCATAGCCGGGGTGGCTGTGGGGATAAGCTCCCACTGACTAAAAAATGCGCCCATACGGCGCGCGTCTCAAATAGCCTCTGTCAACCAAGTCCAGCTTCTGGCCAGCACGAGTGGCTCCCTGAGCCCTGCGAAACTGATTCTACCAACTGGAGAAGGGGCGAGGGCGAGTGACTGGCGCCTGAAAACCAGTTTGCTTCGGGCAGATGGAGCTCGTTAGCCTGGGAGGAAAACCCTGATTTTATACCTCCACTGCCTAGCGGGATACCCGATCGCGCGAAAGGCATCGGGTGAAAACCCTGAAGAAAAATCTGTAACAGAGTCTCACAGACGGTTAGTTGGTGAACACTACCTCTTTCTGGCAACTCCCTGCTGCCTTACAGGTCGCACTTGGTTGTGCAAAGGTTAGAGAAGCTGACTCAAGTGGTGCTGGGGATGCCGCTTTGTACACAAATTCCAAAGAATCTTCATTGAAGCCGACTCATTCTCCAGGAGGAGATAGTCGCACAAAAATATTACATTTACTCCATCACTTTGAGTGTGAACTCGGTCTACCAGAAAAATTTACAACCACAACAACAATGGGGGGCAGGGAACAAGACTGTCTTATCACAACCAGTAGTCTACTGAAAGACACGAAGCAATCAAGTCACTTGTACGTAACCATTGCGAAAATGTGGTTCGACGGCATGGGGATTTCCCGGAAAGATTGGGGGATAAAGAAGCATGCGCAATAGGAACGAAGTCAGAAAAACCCAGAATCACAAAGAAAGCTTTCATCTTCGTGGCTAGAAAATTTTATGGAATCGGTCAGTCACATAATGTTTACACGGTGCTTTTGGTGATTGTTTTTTAGCCTCCAGCGAGAATAAACATCCGTGAACCTGTTTGTTCAGAACAGTGGACCACCCTAGAAATAAATTGCGTTCCTGGATAATATTGATTTGTACCAGTTGGCTGGAAACGATAGGCGTCAACACTGCGATCACCAGAAAGCGAAGTTCGCACTAGCGGATCGGTTAGTGGTCTTCGTCAGCTTTCGCGGAATTCGAGATAATGAAAATCGAAAGTTTCATTGCATTTATTTCGTTAACATGTCACGTAAGCTTTCGTTTAAAGCAGTTCGTTAAAGGAAGCTCGCCAAAGACACGATCTCTTGGAGTTCATTAGAAAAACCAAGCTTGGTTGCCCAACATTCATTCTCAACCTCATCATTATCATCATCTCCGTCATCATCATTATCGTTTTCGTGGTTCACATGAAGTAGAACACCATGTACACAAATTTTGTAATTCCCTGTTCGCTTGCTTGTTGCAAAAGAAGGCATTGGACGAAAAGAGATGAGTGCATGCCTTTTACTCAGATATATCTAAAGCGCTTGGCCGTTTTAATAGCTGAATGCAATTGGTTTTGGTCATCTGTCTGATCGCAAGGTAAATGTTTGAATATTTGCTCGAGTTATCGAAGCCACGAAGAACAAAGTCTTGTGGCAACGAGACGGGAAGTAGCTCATGGAGAACTTGCTATGGTCTTGTAGGATTGGCCATACCCTCCGAAATTCTATCAAAGGAGCATCATCATGAGAAATCTTATGTGGAACCCACTGAGAACAGAACTCATGGAAGAACACCTAAGAATTCCTTGACTGTTGGGGTTCGTGGAAAATATGAAGAATATGCATGGGATATGGGAGTGACTGTTGAGCTCAGGGATCTGATGATTTATGATTGGAAAAGCGAGCGCTTTACACGATTACGGTATAAATGTAAATAGAAAAAATGGGGAAATCTTGCTGATGGTATAGGTTCCCTTAGTGGCTTATGTAAATAAGTATAGAAGTCATAAGCGGATCGAATATAGATGGAGAAATAGCAGTAACCACAAGAAGAAACTAATGTGAACGCATCATAGAACTGGGCGAGATAGGAGTGTTAGTGGGAGTCAGCCCTCACAATTACGCAGACAAAAATCACAACCCCGATCATGAATTATGAAATTACGTAAGAACAGGATAAGGGGTGATTAGGAATCGCGCATCAGGATCGATTGCGAAGAACATTCGATGTTTGAGTGTACAGTGAGAGCGAATAACATAGCCATTGGCTTGATTAGCTAATTGTCCTGTTCCAAGAAATTTCACTGGAAAACCGAACACATTTGTAAACATATGCGGGCCAAACACATTGAGCACACACCGTCGGCCACAAGCGTGCCAAAGAGACCAAGGTCAGTGTGGTTCGATTTCGTGGACGATAACACGTTACGTAATGATGTTTGAAATTAATCGATATTTTGAGTGGTGAATCAGCAAGGTCGTGGTATGTGCACTTCGGTTCAATCTGAAATCGGATTTGTGGTGCGGTCTTCACTAGACAATTAGGTACAGCGTAATGATGTACCGGAAGTCAGGAAATAGTAAGGCTTGCATGAGACCAAGTTAAATTCTCAAATGAATTTTTAACGATTTCTTGCGACATGCTCGGTTCAATCACGCGTAATGAAATTATATTTACGGAGATCACGCTGACATTTGATAAACAACGCTCATTGATCCATCGATATCGATTACTACCGTCAGACCGCTCGATATTTTTCGAACAGTCATCTTGAGTGGCGAAATTGAGCGACAGGGGGCAGAGAAACATTGCAATGATGGAACGAATGCGGTTACTTTTCACATTGTTATCAGTTCGTTTGAAAACACACGCGAAGTGAACTTGAAAACAATTTATCCCGATGAAAATCCGAAGCATTGTGACAGTGGATGGAATAAAACAAATGATGATCATTTATCAAAGTATTGTGTTGCTCACATCCCCATCCCTTACACACCACTACCGGTTTCTGGATGTTTGCCGTCATCAGGTGGAGACAGTAAGATTAGGTCCAGTGAGTCTTGAAACGGTGGTAAAGCGATAAACAAAGATATACTTGTATGCCACTGCAATATAGGGTTCGTACAAAGAACCACGATGTTCAAACACAGAATCACAAAGTGATTCTTGGTCAAAGCACTCAAGGCGCTTGTGGATGACCAAAGTAATGTGTTGCTCACATCCCCATCCCTTACACACCACTACCGGTTTCAGGCTGTTTGCCATCGTCAGGTGGAGACAGTAAGATCAAGTTTAGTGAGCTTTGTTTACTAGTTTACCACGGTTTCAAGGTTCACTGAAGATGATCATTTATCCTTCCACAATTGTCGATAAGTTTCACACCAAAAACGACATCTGGCTAACGCGTGACCTCAAAGGTGGAGACCGATCTTGTCCCTCCCCTCCCCTAAGCGGGTCTAAGGTCAAGTGCACACGCATGTGATAATACGAAAGAAGAGAGCTCCACTTCTGTCAATGAAAGGCAACTATCCGGGTCAGATGAGGCGCGCATAAAAAGGGCGTGAACCTTGCATTCAAGGGCGTTTCTGATTGAATCGACACTTTCTATCTTTCTATCCAAACGCAAAAGCCTCGCACCCTGTCTAGTGGGAGAATGCTTATCAAATGTGCAGCTACGTGTCAATAACATCATGGATAATCACCGAGCGTAAGAGTCCTAGCACTATGCTGAGAAAACTAAAAGAAATATCATGTTCCGATTTCACCTGGAGTGATTCAATGCTTCAAAAATCCTTGATTCCATGGAAACAGAATATCTACATGGAACCTAATCGCACTACTTACTTTTACTTTACTTTTGTGCAACTATCTCCTCCTGGAGGATAAGTTGGCTTCAATTAAGAGTCTTGGGAATTCAGGTACAAAGCGGCATCCCCAACACCACTTGGCGTTTGTTCGAGTCAGCTTTTCTAGCCTTTGCACAACCAAGTGCGATCTGCAAGGCAGCAGGGAGTTGCCAGAAAGAGGTGGTTTGCATCAATTAACCGTCTACCAGACTCTGTTTCAGATTTTGTCCACAGGGCTTTCTCTCGAAGCCTTTCCCGCGATCGGGTATCCCGCAAGGCAGCGGAGGTTTAAAATCAAGGGTTTTCCTTCACTTAGATGAAATGCCCTCCCAAGCTAACGAGTTCCATCTGCCCGAAGCAAACTGGTTTTCAGACGCCAGTCACTCGCCCTCGCTCCTTCTCCTGTTGGTAGAAGCAGTTCCTCCGGGCTCGGGGCACCACTCGTGCAGGCCAGAAGCTGGACTTGGTTGTCAGGGGGAGCATTTTATAAACAGTGGGAGCTTATCCCCACTGCCACCCCCGGCTATGACAACCTTTGGAAAAAATCGCACTACCTTCACCCAGAGAGGTACAGCTGTAAGATACCTGAGATGTTGTGTACGTTGGCCCTGTGTGAGCGCCCCAAAAGCAAACTGATTATAAAGACTTGATCGAGGCTTTTAGATTCATCATGTGGAACGTACATCTTCATGAACACTAGCTTCAAATTGGTTCAGATTTTACCATTGTACCTATAATTTTGTCTCCACTTGATGTCAGAAGATAGTCAGAAACCCATTGCAGGGATGCACACAACACATTACTTTGCGCATTCAGAAGGGTCTAGAACGTTTGACCCACTATTAATACATGATTCTCTATTTGAACACACCGCGGTTTGTTGTTCTAACCCCGTTTATCAGGTTTAAAATTGTTTATAACTTTGTTTCAAGGTCAAGTAAAGCTAATCTCACAGACTCCACCTGATGACAACCAGAAACTGGTTGTCGCGTCTAAGTGCGGCGATGTGAGCAACGCCCCTCAAAATGATTAATTTCATAATTTTAATCGCTTCAAGAAAGTGGATCATTCATCTACAGCTCAACTGTGAGAATCTTGAATGCCACTGTTGCATAGGGTTCGTACAACGAACCACGATGTTCAAACACAGAATCACATAGTGATTCGTGGTCAAGCACTCGATGCGCTTATGGATGACCAAAGTGATGTGTTGCTCACATCCCCCGCACTTACACACCACTACCGGTTTCTGGCTGTTTGCCGTCATCAGGTGGAGACAGTAAGATTAGGTTCAGTGGATAAATGGTAAACAAGGTTATACGTGAATGCCACTGTTACATAGGGTTCGTACAACAAACCACGATGTTCAAACACAGAATCACATAGTGATTCCTGTTCAAGCACTCAAGGCGCTTATGGTAGACCAAAGTAATATGTTGCTCACATCCCCCGAAATTACACTCTGCAAGCTGAGGAAGAGAAGATAAGGCTCTTGTCTTTCTGAGTACTAGTAATTCGATGTAAATGCTTGAGAATTTCTGAAAACCAATCTCGTATTTTTACGGTAACTCGCACACAGGTTCAAAGAAAATATTCTCTCAACTTTCCCGCTATCGACACGTTTTTTTAATGCCTAGAATGACCAATCCCAGGGAGAAAATAATAACGGACAAATTCTAATCGTTCTGATTCATCTCACTGTCACTAATTCCCGTCTCGTGGCTACTCTCTCTCTCTCTCTAAAACAAATCCACGCACGCACATCTGCGGGAAAATGATTCATCCGTCCCGGCCTGACAATCGATATATTCACGGAGAAACAATGCGCGCTAATTCCCAGCGTTGCCCAATTATTCCCACGATCAATAACGCGCGCGCGCGCGTGTTTGAAAATCGTGTCCAAACAGGCTACGGATGTCTGATGGCAGCAAACCCGGGTGGAAGTGCACCACGCGCGCTGCCAGCAGACATGTTTACGAAAAGTCTGGACAAAACGTGACAGCCGCAAACAATGAAGTCTGAGCATCGAACGAGGCAACTTCGAGCGAGAAAAATAACGAAATGTGACGATCGATAGCGCATCGTGTTTACTGGTAGGCCGTTGCGAACTGCCAGGGTTCTAGCAAGGACAACAGAAGAATGGAGTTTGACGATTTTCTAACAAATTCAGGTTTAATTTATTGATTGGGTGCTGGAAACTGCAGCTAAAACGATCGTTGAGGGTGATTTTGTTTAAAATGTGGTGGAAATGGGAAGCCAATCAAATCGTTGAACGAATAATTACGACGGGAGAATTGACTCATGAATCCACGATTTCGTTTTCTTCTTTCTTTCTTTTGTGCGAGACTATCTCCTCCTTGAGGATGATCGGCCTTCCCATTAAGTTCTTGTACTTTGGGGTAACAAAAGCGGCGTTTGTTCGAGTCAGCTTCTCTAGCATTTGCACAATCAAGTGCGACCTGCAAGACAGCAGGGAGTAGCCAGAAAGAGGTGGTGTTCACCAACTAACCATCTACGATACTCTGCTCCAGATTTTTCCACAGGGTTTTCTCTCGAAGACTTTCCCGCGATCGGGTATCCCCACGCAGCGGAGTTTTAAAATCATGGTTTTCCTTTCCTTAGATGAAATGCTCTACCAGGCTAACGAGCAAGCAAACTGGTTTTCAGGCGCCAGTCACTCGCCCTTGCCCCTTCTCCTGATTGTAGAAGCAGTTTCTCCGGACTGGGGGAGGCACTCGTTTGTTCCAGGTTATTGGGATACCCGTAGCAGTCGAAAATTGAAATTTGCCCTCGGTTACGCACTGAGAACGTGCACTTTCTCGCGGAGACAACTGATGAATGCAGTTGCATCTCTCCCTACCTACCGAATAAATGCTAGTATCTCTTCAAAAACAGATGCGTTAAGGAAGCTATGATCCACTCCTCTCGTGGTTGTGCGACCACTTATCAGATCGTCACGCTCGAGTTAGAGTTAATAGAGTGCTATCAGAATCTGTGCTAGGCCTGCTCATTTGTCTACTACCTGAACAATTTACCCCCCCCCCTCATTAACCAATGTCCTGTTCGCTGATGATCTACAAAATTTGGATGCCACTCCGTCTCTGCAGATGATTGTGGATAAACTGCAAAGGGGTTTTGTACAACGTTTCACATTGGCGGTCCATGAGGACATGCATTCAACATACGGAAAAGCAAGATGCACCTTGACAAGAATGTTCCTTGGACATATCGATTTGGAACTGATAACCTAGCATGGAGGTCGTTGAAAAAAGATTTTGGAGTATGGATTAACGGAAGCCTGAAGAGCACGGTTCATTGCCAGAATATATATCGACAGGGCAGCAGATTCTTAGGTATTTTTCGAAGAATATTTGGAAGGTTCTCGCTGGTAACTATACCAGGGATAATGAACGTCAACCTTCGTTTTACGATGGAGTATGTGGTAGAGGTTTGATATTCTTGACTACTAAAAGATATTGCCATTTCCGATAAAATTTATCACTGAACGTCGAAATTAGTGATGGGTCTTTGTAATGTCCTCTCCATTGAAAGATTGCGACGTCTTGGATTATGTGACTTGATCCAAAAGATGATACGGCGCCATGTTCCCGTATTGATTGTCGGCGCCATTTTTCTGTCTTTCTGGCTTTCACTGTCACGCGTCATAACAAACTTTCCTTGCCACTTCCTTTGACAACATACAAGAAAAGTCAAACACTCCAAGAAGATGGCTACAACAAGACCTACTATATCACGTAAAGTAAGCCACCGTGAATTTCGATCTCTTGACCGTCAAACCTGAGAGACGTGTCGCCCCAACTGCAGTTAATTTAACAGCCAAAAGCGTTATTCTGCTTGAGTCAACTCACAGTTTGGCCATCCTTGCAACGACGCCATTACGAGTTATGAGTGGCAAACACATACACCAAAGCCGAACCAATCGTTTGGCCTGATTGAATCGATAGAACTCTCACGTTTGACACCGTTCGGGACAGACTCAAACGATGTTTGGAGCCTCACTCGCCAGGAGGTGACAGTCAGAAGTGAAACTGATTCAAGTGCAAGTCACGACTGTGCGTTGCGTTGCGATCACGTGACAGACTGAGAACAGTGCCAATTTTATCGCGGACGCTCCGAGAAAAATCGATCGATGCGGGTGTCAGATACAAAGGAGCCGTGAAACAGTGGTTCTCGTCACGTCGAATACAAAGTCGTTGTTTCTCGAATGATTCTCTGAGTGCATCGAGTGCAACTTGGAGTGCAATGAATGTGAAAGCGGGAATCGTACACTGTGTGTATACAAGTTATGCTGACGACGTGCGCACCAAACGACCACATCGAACACACAATTGTGCGAAAAATCAATATGCGATCGATAAGCCACGGTGTGAATCGTAGCGCGCGTACATTAGGCGACCGAGTCAGTTTTGTAAACGATAACGCACACCCATAGTAAAGCGAATGTTTGGTCTACGGGGTCACGGAACAGTGCTGTAAAAAGCGGAATAATTAAAAAACACCTCCAGGATAGTGTTGGTTGCTAGACAGGTATACGTTAGCAACGGAAAAATGACGTGAACATGGAAGAGGACAGTGGTGGGAAAGTAGAAGCCAGTTAAAGCTGTGTCGTAACATTGTTGAGGTATCAGAACACCTCGTTCGACAGAAGTGAGTACGTCACCCAAACTGCTATGTATCAGAGCCCTGTTCAGTAGTAGCTTAGTGAAGGCATAATCTTAGAGTATTTGATGATGGCTGATTATTGTCAAATGTTGTTGTTGGCCTCCTTCGGTCGATGTCGACCATGGATGTACATCACAATCGCATGAATTTCATGTTTTAAAGCTTTTGGAAAGACTAAACAAGCCGATTCTGGAGGAACAATCTCACCCACAGCGCTGGCAACGATAGTCAGCACTCTGTTGTATTTCATCAGTTGCACGCCGGCGGCGTGATCTGCGTTCAGCAGCCAAGAGCTGTATCTGATCCTCCCCGGCTTGCAGACGACGCTTTACACAATACCTCCGAAGTGAGCGGTCAAGAGCAAGTTCTTCCCAGCTCGCGGGGTCAATGTCAAGAGCTTTCATATCTCTTTTGCAAACATCTTTGTACCGCAAGTGCGGTCTGCCCAATGGTCGAATTCCTAATTGCAACTCACCATAGAGTAGATCTTTCGGAATACGACTATTTTCCATTCTATAGACATGACCAAGCCACTGCAGGCGGCGCTGACGTAATAGGGTGAACATGCTCTGTAGACTAGCTTTTGAAAGCACTTCAGCGTCAGTCACTATGTCCATCCACGATATGTTCAAGATACGACGGATGTTTCTTAGATGGAAAGCATTCAGCTTCCGTTCGTGTCTTGCGAGGGTGGCCCAGGTTTCACTGCCGTATATTAAAGCATTTAGTACGCACGCGCTGTATACCATCATCTTTGTGTTTACAGTCAGCTTGCGGTTACCCCAAACACGAGAGTTCAATCGGGACAAAATGACAGCTCCTCTGCCAATCCGCTTATCAATCTCCGTGTCTAGCGAGAGGTTATTCGCAATGGTTGTCAAATGTATTGATTGGGAAAGACAGTGAAAGCCGCAAGGAGATTGTTGTGCTGCTTCTGCTGCCGCTCTACTCGTTTTTATTAATGCATGTTCCATTCAGGGTGCATGTTTCTAACCCCGATACGTCCATGTTTTATCATCCAACATTATGTGGCTTTTTAAACCCATTTTCCCCAGCTATCGATTAATTTTATTGCATCTTAGTTATAAGACCGTTCAAGAAAAAACATTGATTAAACAATGGTACTCTGATCACACCGTCGCAGTCAAGCATAACTATGTTTACTACTTTTCCATTGTTTTGAGGCTCACTGGAACTCATCTTAATGTATCCACTTGACGGCGGCAAACAGTCAGAAACCGGTTGTGGTGTACAAATGTATATGACAGGGTTACTCTGTCAGTCAAAGTTTCCTAAAAGAAGGACAGCGGTGTCTCAGGTTGGTGGTCTATGGTTAAATGAAAGCAAAGTAAAAGAGTGGAAAGCTAGCCTTCTATTGATTGTCTTTGAGTCAGCTTCACACTAGACAAGAACACTACATCCTGGAGACTGTCGTTTATACAGAGAACTGCAGAGCACATAATGGGAAGAGACGTATAACGAAAGAGGCTCAAATACGTTGGATCAGATTTACCACTACGGCTGGTAAAGTGAGTAAAGCCTAATTGTTCCAAGAGCGTTTTGATCAAAGGCATCGAAGGAAATGGCTCCCAAACTGGACTGGAGGTAATTGAGATAGATCTGGCGGAGTCCAACCTTTCTCAATTATATAGTTGGGTAGCATATTCGGTATGTTCAGTAGGTGCCTTTCAATTAGTAAAATTAGTGTTCGACAGTGAAAGCCGCAAGGAAGCTGTCATGCTGATGTCGCTCTACTCTTTCACGAAACTTGTTTGAATGTATGTTCCATTCGAGGTGTAGGCACCTCTTCCCAGTTTGTTTGTGCTTACTCTTCTATCAAATCCGTAGCTATTTAAGTCCCACCCTTCCCCATCTTTTAGGATTTTACTTTTTCATGGTTGTGTGGCAGTTAAGCATTTGGTAGGTGCTACCGGTGTAATGCTGTCTGTGATGATGATGATGAGTGTTCTAGCAACAGAGAAGTTTGTATGTGGTGCAATCCTACTTGTACCATAAAGTACCATCGAAACCGGAGATAAGCATCGAGGATTGAGGAAGAATCGATTTTTATTGATTTTAATAATAAAGCTGAAGCTGCAAAGCACTGCTATGGAAAGGAAATAGATGTGGATAAAGTTGGTATACTCAACAGCAATACGACTCGCTGGATAATTTACAGAAGGCAAACTGTTAGTTGAATGCATGAACTAGATGGATCCATGAAAATCCAGATCGATACACCGACTAAAAATGAAGCTACTCAAGATAGATCGCCATTACGAGCTGATGTGGAGAGTGTGCACATCAATTAACGAATAGATCGGTAGGTTACGAAGGGCAAACAGAAATTGAAGGACGAAGTTGAAAAGGAGTCAAACCAGCACAGAGTATCACCATTTGTAGCTCGTGGGAGATCAAAACCCATTGACGCGCTACAAAATTACGATTTAACGGAGCCGTAACTCACGGAGAGGTTATCGAGTTAACTAAGGACAATTTTACCGCAGACATGGATGAAATTGATGATGTCGTAAAGATTAAGAATGCACGAGCTACGGGAGTAGTTTGCCGTCGAGCGTATCAATACGGAAGCGATGACTACGCGATTAGTTCCTGTGTGTGTTTATGATGAGGATAGCAAGCCTGGAATGAGGCAAGGTATCGCGCTGTCTGATACACTGTATGTTGAAGTTGAGTTGCTCAACTTCAGGAGGAAGAATAAACAAGCATTACACACACACCGCAACCGGTTCCGTGGTGTTTACACTCATCAGGTAGGGACAGTTGACTCAGATCCGCATGCCTTGAAATAGCGGAGGAATTGTAAACAAGGTAAGAACTTGTAAGTTACTATTGGAAACGGTTAGCACGACCAACCTCTTCAATCACATGTGCCTGCACACAAGTGGATTGGGATAAACCCATGACCATAAACAAACAAGCTCATTTGCATGCATTTCCATCACACACACGCCAAAAGTTCTCATAGTCGGGGGTGGCAGTGGGGATAAGCTCCCACTGTTTATAAAATGCTCCCATATGGCGCGCGTCTCGAATAACCTCTGACATAGCCTCTGACAACCAAGTCCAGCTTCTGGCCTGCACGAGTGGCTCCCCGAGCCCGGAGGAACTGCTTCTACCAACTGGAGAAGGGGTGAGGGCGAGTGACTGGCGCCCGAAAATCAGTTTGCTTCGGGCAGATGGAGCTCGTTAGCTTGGGTGGGCATTTCAGCTAGGCGAAGGAAAACCCTGATTTTAAACCTCCGCTGCCTTGCGGGATACCCGATCGCGGAAAGGCTTCGGGAGAAACCCCTAAGAAAAAATCTAGAACAGAGTCTGGTAGATGGTTACTTGGTGCACACCACATCTTTCTGCTGCCTTGCAGGTCGCACTTGGTTGTCCAAAGGCTAGAGAAGCTGACTTGAACAAACGCCGAGTGGTGATGGGAACGCCGCTTTGTACCCAAGTTCCCAAGACTCTTCAAAAAAGCCGACTCATCCTCCATGAGGAGATAGTCGCACAAAAGTCTACACCATGACCAGTTTCGTGACGTTTGCACTCATAATTGTTTCATTCTGTTCCGTCAATATCCTCTTCTGCACTGCTTTTCTGGCCTGTCATTACCCTATCGCTTTATGAACCCTTTTGCTTATTTTGACCTTGATTTGCTGCGCACAATTTGTCATAATCTCGATCGCATGGGACGTTCGGACACTCGAACTTAGCTTTGATTTTGACTCGTGTACGTAACTTGGTAAGTACTCAATATTGTATTGACATTGACCCGGATTTTAACCCGGTTGACCCCAATAGTTGAGGTGTATTTTTCCTACATTTTGATTGCCTCAACACAGTACCGCATTTGTTGCCAAAACCTCGTTGGGTTCTGATTTACCTGGGGATTTGGCGCGTCACTCAAATTGGGACGTTTCCGTTAAATCAAAACACATCATGTATGGATAGTACTCGCTTGCGTTGAAATAATAGATGAATAGTAAACGAAGTTGGAACATTGAAGCCACAGAACAAGGTGGGCTGGTATGTGAAAGTGTGTGTGTGTGGTGGAAATGCTTGTAAATATGGATTTTTGTTTCAAGCCTATGTGTATAACCCCATTCACAAGTGTGTGGGCATGTTACCGAACAGTCCTATCCAACACTGACATAAAAAGCACAATTTTTTACCATTTCTTTCACTGTTACAAGCGCATGTGGATCCTGATCGTACTGTCCATATCTGATGAGTGGGAACAGCACGAAAACGGTCGTGGAGTGTGTGTGATGGAACAGTAACTGGTCATGGGTTTAACTCAAACTCAAGGTTCGATGATCCTGTTTTCTGTGCATTTATACACAAAATTAGACACGGCTTTTCATGTGCCACAAAACGATACCTCCGAGCGAAAGTTTGAGCAAATATCCACGCTTAATTTAACATTTAAAACTGTATACTTTAATGAGTAAACCGACCGATGCAGCTCAAGATCAAAGACGCCGTATTTTCTCCCTTAAAATCCTAAGCAAAATTGCCGGGAAATTCTGTAGCAGATATTTCCCTTTAAAACCACTTTTTCATCAAGTTTTCAAATGGTTGCCGAAAAAAATCATCCACTGGTCCGACATCGCCAGACAGTAGAAATCGTCCGAAAATCATGTCGCGGGCAGAATCGATCGATCAATCGAACGATCGATATTGCTGTCGATTTGAGCTGAACTGGTCGAGGCTCAATTGTTCGCACTTGATTGCAAAGTGGTTCGCAGTCGGGATAGATATACAAACAGACAGACCCGGATTGATTAAATTGCCGAATCGTTGCGCGAATCAGTGAACAGCTGCACGCCACGATAAGCAATCCACGACTAGCGGGTGTGCCTAAAAATTCGAATCGCATGCGCGGTATCATATAGCGGGTGAAACTGGAGACATTTCCGGCGTAAATCGATTTGAATTATTTTGCTTTCGTCGTATGCCTGTTTTAGTGAAATTCACGGTGGCTTTCCAGTAGTAAACAGGCGAATTAGTTCGTGTATGAAGTAAATTTAGGAGAACTGGTGACAGGCCCAACTTCGTGGGGTTTCTTCACGGTATACTACGATGGATTAAATCGACCAAATGTGGCCAGCGCGAACTCAAATTCTTTAAACATCAAAATGGCGTACTGATTTGACAAGAGAATATGGTGTCTGGTGTTTATGGTGTGTTAGGAAGTGTGCTATGACTTAGGAACCACGGTAACCTTCTGTCAAAGATTAAAACAAAGTTGAGAAGTTGTGTTTCCTTTCTTACTAGGCTGCCCGTAAGAAACAAGACAGGATTTATCTACACGATAGTATGAACCGATCGCTTCAGAGATGAACTAGAAAACGGTCGCTTCTGTTAGATGAGGTTATGTTCCATCTCGAGAAGAGTTTCGATCGATGCTTTTTACACTGTGGTGTGTGCTGCGTCTAAGCCAACAGCAACAACAACATCTCAGACTGATTGCAAGATTCCTTAATCTGCCCACTGAATTATTTGAGATCCTATTCAAGCCGAAAGGGGAGATATCATGATTTCCGAAATGTATATTGGTTGTCACGTTGTGATAATAGGTTCGTTTTAGATGATGTGCAATCAATAGATGGAGGGTTTTCTTCTGTGTTAGCTGCTATCGAACGATATGTAATTCTTCAAGGTCTGTCAAGGTCGGGCTTTCACTGAACCGGTTGGCATATAATCGATCAACAAACCAGATCAATATGACAGCCGGAACAGACATGTTGATGACAATGCTGTGGTGACGGGATGTACGTAAGAAATTCGTCTGACCAATTGATGTTCTCTCGGGTTGTGGGATTCATGATTGAACATGATTAGGGTTGGAAAGGTTGGTCTCCAAGCAATCATTAAGTGTGTGCATGAAACGCGGAGATGAGGTGATTCATGTTTGACCGAGTGGCCTCGAAGGTTGTGCAAACAACTTCAGAGCAGGGAATGCCATTTGCATTGATTACCCACCCACCCCCACTACAACTGCACAACTTACACAGTGATATTCAGTATCGTTTCTTGATAGCGGCGTGATCCTCACTCAGCGGCCAATATACTTCAGCTTTCAAGAGGACACATTATACTACATCGGCATGCATTTCTAAAGCGACCGTAGCATTCCGCAACTTAGGTCACTTCAGGCGTCAGAACGGACTGTCTCTGTTGCTCAAAGGTAGAGTCTATAAAGCGACAGTTCGGGCTGTGTTACTGTATGAGTGTGAAACTTGGACCTTACGGAAAGAACACATTCAGCGTCTCCAAGTATTTGACAACCGAAGCCTCCGCAACATTCTTGGAGTTAGCTGTTACAATCGCATACGCACCGATGCTCTGCGAAATATGTTGTTCGGTAGTTATGTTGATATAGAGAAGCAAATAAACCTACATCCAAAACAGATTCTTTTGGCGACGCCACATCTTGATTGGCGTAAATCTCGTGGTGACCAAACCGCCACATGGCATAGGCAGTTAAAAACCCTTATTAGTAACCTTTCCAAAGTCGCCGCAGCGTGTCTTCCTGGCTGGTGTCCCCGCGATCAGATATCGCAATGGCTAGTTACGCTTCAGGATATGTCCCGAAACCGTGTTCAATGGCGGTCATGCACTAAGCATCTTCTTGTAGTGTTTGCTTAACCTTGTATGTTGTCAAGCGGAGTGACGAGAAAAGCTTGTTATGATGCATGACAGTGAAAGCCGCAAGGAAGCTGCCGTGCTGATCTCGCTCTACTCGTTCACGAAACTTGTTTGAATGTATGTTCCATTCGAGGTGTAGGTACCTCTTCCCTGTTTGTTTGTGCTTACTCTTTTATAGAATCCGTGGCTATTTAAGTCCAACCCTTCCTCATCTTTTAGGATTTTACTTTTTCATGGTTGTATGGCAGTTAAACATTCGGTACGTGCTACCGATGTAATTCTGTCTGTGATGATGATGATGATCTACAGACAAATATATCATTCAAGTGGCACACGGGTCGGAAGTATGTCTGGAGCGTTTCATTTTGCATGATATATGTTAGCTATGATGCAAAATTCGATCGGGGGACGAATATACGAAGCGTTCGAATGTTCTTGCCACATTCATGGTGAGCATGCAATATCTATTCGGTTTCAAATGAAACTAATCGATTTTTGGTTGGTCTGATCGTGTTAGAAAACAACCTAAATCTTCACTGCGTTACAAGTGAGAATATTCCGATATAACACTCCATTTGCCGAGTATACCCATTCTTCTATTATGTAGCGGATAGCTTTGATGCGAAGCCCATCAAGCTGAATGCCCGAGAAACGTGAGTAGCACTCATGCTGGACAACATTTTGATCTGAATGAAAAACATCACATTACATCAAGCCACCCACACTCGCAGTGTAACGCTACCAAACTTAGTCTGTCACCACAAAGCGAGCAATTAGCCGGGTAGAATTACGTGATAGGTGGTCTGATTACGCGACAAAATATCCATTAACGCTACTGCAATCGACGTGTTACGCGACAAATGGCCGGATGTCGAAAAAAACTGGCGTTACGAGTTGGCATTCCATCGGCGATATGTAATGGCTATAAGTGTGACTGTGTGGTGTGGGTTAAATTACGCAGAGTAGAACAATGAAGAAACCAGCTACCTGGTGTTGATCCAGCTGACGGGGTGAGCCCAAGGATAGTGTATCCTCGGATTAAGTACACGATTTCTATTATGAAACATTCTTGAAGCAATATTGCTATCTACCTTATTTGTAGGACGCTAGCAAACGGATGGAATAACGATCCTAGCAGCATGGGAACCATATCGATCGTGTGCAAGGCTCCAGCATCGAAATAATGCTTTAATTCAGGGTGGCGAAGCTGCAACCACATTCAAAAAGCGGACTATTCGTCGCGTTGATTGACCTTACTTCAACAGCATCATCTGTCGTAATTGGATCCCCTAAAGATTAGAAAACATTCCGGGGATCTCTTTATGACGTGAACATCACAAATGTAACGTTTGAGCAGTTTTGACGGGTTCAACTTGCTCGGTGGAAACTGCTCTTGAGCCACCTTGCTCCTATCATTAAAATCGATTTTGTCAGGTTTACAGCAGGAACTTGAGAAGGATTCTACGGATTTTTTGGCCACACACCATTTCGAATGAAGAGCTCCTGCGAAAAACTGGTCTGGAGGTGGTATCTACCGTAGTCAAAAGACGTCGGTGGAGATGGTTCGGTCATGTCTGCAGGATGGATCCCAGTTCGCATACGAAGGTAGCCATTCACTGGCGTCCGCAAGGTAAACGAAAAAGGGGACGGCCCAAGGAAACTTGGCGCAGAACGTTGAAACGCGAACTACATGCACAAGGATTCACGGTGCAGACGGCAACGGAAGCAGCGGCAGACCGGAACCACAGGCGTGAAGTTGTCTTCGCCTCATGTGCCACCCGGCACGGAGAGGACTGAACTGAACTGAACAGCAGGAACTTGAGTATCTGATCTTGTGTAGCAGAGCTTGATTAAGACGTGCATTATATGAGAGTCTTGCATCGATAGAGAATGTTTATTCGTCAAATTCTCCCGATCTGAGTAACCCTTGTGCGGTGAGGTCTATGGTGCATGCAAAATGATGGAGAAAAGGTTCGATACCATATGTTTTGAAATGTGTCTGGATTATCATGCTAACTGATTCAATCGTTAAATGGGTCTCAACAGCTCCGAATCAGGAAACGACACAACAGGCATATAATTCAGTAACTATGTAACCATTTTTCGCTTTTTGTTGAAAATCCTCAATGCAATTTTCACTAGACATGATGGATTAGATACTAATAAGCCTTTTCGCCACGCTGCTAGGACACGCAGGCCGGTGTCTATCTTCAGTTCAATTGTTATTATAATAGGTGAGTCTCAAGGTCATGTCAAGGTGAATCCAATATAAAATATGTAGTAACTTCCGCGATTCAGAGTATGCACTAAAGCAATGACTAACAAAGAATACTCAAACTAACTGAAATCTATGGAAACAAACTAAAAAACGCATAAACAAATATCCAATGGTCAATTCTAGCAAACACGTGAGCCCCTTTTTGTAGAAAAATCCCTCAAATAACTCGTTTATCCGTATCTTGGTGGACAACAATAATATCCGCCCATTTGTCACAGTGGATAAAAACAAATGACAAGGTGGTATCGCAAGGTCGTAGAAGATGAATCACTTGGGGTGCATCAAATCCAGCACCACCCTTGATATGGTGTGCACCGCTTCGGGCGAACACAACGTGCTTGAACTAGATCGAGGATGGCGGTCCGTCGCACCTAAGGTAAATAGCCGGTGCACATGTGGCTTTCAGTTCGTGCGTTCGACCGATCGATAGATCGGTCGATCGATCGATTGATGCGAATTTGCGCCCGAATCGCATCCACCGCCCGAATGATTGAAGCGTGTTAACAACAATGCTTCCGGGAAGAATGGGAGAGAAACGAATTGTGCTGACCTTTTGGTCTGGAAGAACCGGTGCATGTGTTTACGGGAGAACGTTCCCGCATCCAGCTTGGTTTCAAATGTCATGGTACGAAATGGATGTTCCCTTTGCCGGTAGGGGGGGGGGTGAACAAATAGCAAACAGATTGAAAAGATGGACAGATTGTTCTTAGTCTAGTGTCTTCATTTGTTGTGCGATGTTAAGGATACACTCCGAGCTGGAAACTGCTAGAGTTTCGTCTTTTTCAGCCCGGGATAAAGCGAAACGTGAGTGCCAATGAACACCACAATACTTCATTCTTGATCCACAAATTCCATTAGCGACTAGACAGTCTGATTCGAGGTTTTGTGTAAGCAAGTGGTTGGGCATTAATTACGCAACTGATACAGTAGTGACGGTTGCAGACACGGAACGAATGATAAGTTGCTCCTTCAGCATTTATTTCATAGATTGTCGAATGAAAAATGAAGGATATTTTAGCTACGTTAATGTGTTGCACACATATCCCGGTCACAACCGGTTTTTGGCTGTTTGCCGATGAATTCAGTAAGATTAGGTTCAGTGAGCCTTGTAGTTTAGCGTCCAAACACCGCTGATCGATCGAGAGTTGTGTATCGTTGTAGAATCGAACTGTTTCGTCTTGTGAGACGGTGTAGAGACGGTACATCGATCGTTGACATCAACTGACTGAGGTCACCAAGAATAACAACAACAACAACTGGGCCATGCGCTAAGCTGTCGGGGTTACGCATCCAACTATTGTTGCTAGCGGTTTTACACCTGGAGGTAAAGCGGCGGGAGGGGAACCCAAACCGTTCGATTAAAACTCGAACGTCTTATTCGCTGCGTCATCACGGAAGATAAAATTAGTGCTTCAGGAGCACAGATGCCTCCGCAGATACATCAGCCTCGGTACTGCTGTCACAGTTATTTTAACCCTTTGTCTACGGTAATTGGATATTATTGATATTTTTGTGTTATTCTGCATAATTATGGCATAAATAAAACACATTAATAATTTTTATGGATCAGATGACAGACGCCGCCTGACAAGTGCACTCCGATGGTGACTGAAGATACCGACGGGAGCTACTGAGCAATCGACTGCTTGTTTGAGGTGGTAACTAGAGTTACCGTCAGTAGACAAAGGGTTAAATCAACGCTGTAATTACAATGGTTTAATAATACTATCCCCGTGAATTTTTGCATCAGGAACTCGCCAAATTTAAATCATTATCGATTGATCGGTGGAAAAATTAATGTCGTCTAGCACGTTTCTATCCATCTGATACGCTTTGGAGAAGTCTTTGTCAAAAAGATGTTGTTATCCCACTGTCGATAAAATTCTCTTATATGGCGCGCGTCTCAAATAGCCTCTGAAAACCAACTCCAGCTTCTGGCCTGCACGAGTGGCTCCCCGAAGTGCTTCTACCAACAGGAGAAGGGGCGGGGGCGTGACTGGCGCCTGAAAACCAGGTTGCTTCGGGCAGATGGAGCTCGTTAGCCTGGGAGGGCATTTCATCTAAGTGAAGGAAAACCCTTATTTTAAACCTCCGCTGCCTTGCGGGATACCCGATCGCGGAAAAGGCTTCGGGAGAAAATCTGGAGCAGAGTCTCGTAGACGGTTAGCTGGTGCACACCACCTCTTTCTGGCAACTCCCTGCTGCCTTGCAGGTCGCACTTGGCTGTGCAAAGGCTAGAAAAGCTGACTCGAACAAACGCCGAGTGTTGCTAAGGACGACGCTTTGTGACTAGATTCCCAAGACCATTCATTGAAGCTGACTCATCCTCCAGGAGAAGATAGTCGCACATAAATAAATAACAATAAAATCGCTCAAATAAGCCCAAAGTGGTGAAGACCCCAACAGAGTTGTTTTGCACGAAATCGCCAGACAATTAAAACAAAAACAGCATGCGGCGCAAACACGTGGTTAGTTCTGCTGTGATCGAGAAATCCCCCCCCTTGGTCACGCTCAACCAATCGGCGTTATTTTGCATTATGGGATTAGGGGGTGAGCATGGTTAACGTAGGACCGATTGGTCACGGTGCGTCAGTCAACAGCCCAATGACCTTTTCGAGTGGATCCACTAGGACACGTCAAAACATCAGACTGCATTGACGACTAAACATCAGCGACATATGGATTCGAATACGAGGGATACGTGGCGGAACGCAATAACGATACAAAAAATAGTTAAACAATTATGTATCGGTTAAACCGCTTCTTGTTTGGCGAGGAAAGTTTCTTTATGATGCGATAATGAGAGCCGCATGGAAGCTGTCTTGTTGATGTTACTCTACTCGTTCAAAACACTTGATTGAATGCATGTTCGAGTCGAGGAGTTGACACCTCATCCCAGTGTGTTTGTGTCTAATATCCTATCCGTTCAATGGCATTTTAGGTCCCAACCTTCCTCACATTTTTGGATTAAAACGTGTCATGGTTGTATGAGAGTTAATCA
>JACCGJ010001971.1:0-12990 GCA_013407085.1 Atriophallophorus winterbourni | reverse complement strand
AGCAGCGTTCGGTTAATGGTCTGATTCATTTCTGATTTGTCGGTTAGCGATTTGTGGTGAAGCGCGCAAACCTGCCAGAGGAAAAGGGTGCGTGCAACACGGACTAACAAACCGGTAACAAGGACGTCACGTACAATCAAAAATTTCGATCTGAACAGACGCGTATCGCAATGGCCTTGAACATCAAGCAGAGGAACAATGTTATCCAAATTAGATGAGACGGAGAGTTAATTGCCAAGTAGATGATAGTGGGTTGTGTTATTCTAAATAAGATCCGAAAAGTTAGGAAATGTTGCAGACGCTTAGTCATGTCATCATTTTCAACCTTTATTTTACTACTACCCGGTTGCCCAGGTCGAAGTAGGAGTTTGGCTTAGGGGCACCCATCCGGAGCCTTTGACATAAAAAGCCTGAATCAGAAGGCAGTGGGTTGAGACTGAGTTTATCTGACCTCTATCCATCGACCTTTCTGGTATGAGTAGCTCTGCTGACACTAAAAGTCATCACCCAGTATAGCTCAATGGGTCATGAAGGTACACAAACCATCGCACCACGTTAAGGTTCAGTCTCAGCGCGACGCTTAGTCATGTAATATTCGCTAACTACCGTGGCCCGACAAATAAAGTAAACAAGGCAAGCAATGTTGTTGGTTTGATAGGCTGCTTAGAGAACAGATCAAGATGGTGGGTGGAATGTTTCTTGGGCATATTCCCCGTCCCGACTACAACCCTTGGTGTGACGAAGCTCCTGGATCGATTGTATACAAATTTATTTCCATTAACACGGAATATTGTTTTACCGAGAAGAATAGAAGTATGGTAAAATGATTGATTGCACGAATATTCTATCATGCAGCAGCGTATGGTTCATTTAAAAACAGGTTTTATACATTTGAATGGCTGCATCAATATTGCCGTGAAACTCAAGTAAAGGTTGTATTGTGAATGGCAGGCTGCGAGCAGTTACGGTGTTTTCGGTAGAGTTTTAGTGAACGAACCTATCTATTTAAGCAGCATTTACTTCCTTCACTGTTTTCAAATCCCGGAAACCGTATCGCGTGTCATTGCACGGATATGCAATCGTGCAGTATTTCTGTGCTGTGCGGCTGACATCGTGCTAAATTGATTGGTCAACGGTAGTGAGCTCCATGCTGAAACAGGCTGGAGTTTCACTACCATTTCTATTTCTATTTTCTTTCTATTTCTTTTGTCATATCTGTCTAGGCCTGGGCAACCTGATAGTATCTCCGCCTACGTGCAGTCTCTGACTATGCGGCACTTTGCCTGGATCAGGCTTGTGCTTTCATACATACATAACAGATGAGTATGTACGGATGTGTAATCTGGCAGTGTAGCTAACAACGTGTTGAATTGATTTGCCACCAGTGGTGATCTGAATGCGAAAAAAACGATGAAATCACACCACCATTTCCATCTTCTTTCGCATATCGGTCTAGGCCTGGGCAACCTGATAGTAGCACATGTGCGGCACTTTGACTGGATTGGGCTAGTGATTTCATGCATACACACATACATGAGCACATAGATGCATATATAAATAGGTACATGCATGCATACATACGTACGTACATACATACATACATACATACATACATACATACATTCATATGAACATGCATACATACATACATACATACATACATGCATACATGCATACATACATACATACATACATACATACATACATACATTCATACATACATACATACATACATACATACAGACAGACAGACAGACATACAGACAGACCGATACATACATACTTATATACATAGCGTAAAGAATTTGGTTGATAATGAAGTGAAACTAATTATGATGGGGGAGATATTAAATGGCGAACGATTTGAGCGGTGCGTGGATTATTCGATTGGTAATCCACAGTGCTGAATAAATGTATATAACAACCCGTCCGGGATATGTATGTATGTACAGAAGTCAAAGACTGGACGTAAGATAATATACTGTCGGGTTGCAAGGCCTAGACAGATATGAGAACGAAAATATAAATAACCGTGAGACTCCGGGGCGATTCTGCTTGCAAGACACCACCGGTGGTAAATCATTTCAGCAAGATGTTAGCTACACAGCACCGCACATCCCGGTTGTGTAAGTAGCGGATTAAGTACATGACCTTGAACTCGACCTTGTCAATATGCATTTTTCCATGTTGCGAAAAATTTGACGGATACACAAAAGCAATATAGAAACTTCGGTTCCAGAATACCACAACTGATAATAATTAGGAATTTTCATGTGAAAAACTTCTGGAAGCAAAGGTTGACACATAAAAGTGGGTTATTGTGAAAAAGTGTAAGAATGTGAAGCACAAAATTTGTTCACATAGTAATTTGAGGTCGAAGGGTCAAACGGCCGTGGATTATACATTGACCAATTGAAAGATTCAAAGTAGTGATCAAAACGTAATGTATGAGAAATATAAAACTTGTTTAAACAGCAAAAATATCCCATTTTCAAAATCCTTGCAACATCGAAATCCAAACTGGAAACTCACAGTATGATAATCCGCCACAAGAAGCGAGAACCCTCGCTTCAGGACATCCTCGTAGAGCTCCAATTGCCTGGCGCTAAGCTGATCCGTCAAGTTGGTGTACAATTGCTCAATCAACTGTACGGCCTGCATCGCTACGGCGTTCGGGGCGTGAAGAAGCATACGCCAGACGTGAGTCAACCCATTGAGGTCCGGGTCATCCAACACATAGGTTGAAACTTCTTCGGGCGCATTGTTCAAATCCGGAGAGGAGCACTCAGTCACATGAATCAAATGACCCAGCGCAGCGTTGACTCGGAAAAAGAACAGCTGGAACAAGCTGGAACAAAGACAGCGCGAGATCAAAGCCATGAGCATGAGTAAAAACATGGCTCATATAAACGTGAACTCACTTCATTCCCGATGGCGTCATGTGTACCGGCTCAACACGTAACAGCTGCTCCTCGAAGAATGTGAAGAAATCCATTGTTTGGATTGTATCCGGTGATAAGGACGCGAACCATCGGAAACATAACTCCCTATCCTCGGTGAACACCAGGTCCGATCGATCGGATTCCACGTCTGTCATGAAACTGTTCCAAAGAAGACGGACGTGGGTAAGATGGAACGTGAGAAGACCCTCGGTTAACAAGTAGCGAATGAGCTTGAGCAATTTTTGCACGCCCGATTGGAGTGATGCCGGGTGCATGGCGTCTGGTTTGGGTGAAGCTATAGACGAGAGGGAGAAATGAACGACGGTTTGCGAAAAGGTGCGTACGGTGAATTGTATATGTCACACGTGAAGAAGCTTACGAGTTTTGTCAGCAGCAGCAGCATTCCGGGCTCGTTCTTCCCGAATGACAGTCATGCATTCCGCCACACATGTGATGGTAACCTCCAGCAAATTGTAACGCATGTTCAATGCTTGTATATCACGGGAACGTAGTTGGCCTGAACGGTACACAACACGAGTGCTTGACTGAGAAAAGAAAAAGAACACAAGCATTAGGCAACACGATCGATATCAGAACTAACCAACTGACAGAAAACTCTCAATGTGAAAGGTGTTGGAAGAGTAGCTTCCTTCCTGCATGCCCCCTTTCACACGATGGCGTTAAAAAGTTCCGATGGTTGTCATAGTCGGGGGTGGCAGTGGGGATAAGCTCCCACTGTTTATAAAATGCTCCCATATGGCACGCGTCTCAAATAGCCTCTGACAACCAAGTCCAGCTTCTGGCCTGCACAAGTGGCTTCCCGAACCCGCTGAACTGCTTCTACGAACAGGAGATTGGGTGAGGGTGAGTGACTGGCGCCTAAAAATTAGTTTGCTTCGGGCAGATGGAGCTCGTTGGATTGGGAGGGTACTTCATCTAAGGGAAGAAAAACCCACTGCCTTGCGGGATACCCGATCGCGGGAAAGGCTTCGGGAGAAAACCTTGAGGAAAAACCTGGAACAGAGTCTGGTAGACCACCTCTTTCTGGCGACACCCTGCTGCCTTGCAGGTCACACTTGGTTGTGCAAAGGCTAGAGAAGCTGACTCGAATAAACGCCGAGTGGTGCTGGGGACGCCGCTTTGTGCCCAAATCCCCAAGAACCTTCATTGAAGCCGACTCATCCTCCAGGAGAAGATAGTCGCACAAAATGAATGAATGATGGCGTTGAAAGGCGCCTAGAGGCATATGTACCAGCAATTGCGCAACGAATGTATGGTATGGTATGAAAGCACAAGCCTGATCCAGGCAAAGTGCCGTACAGAGACTGCACGTGGGCTAAGATACTGTCAGGTTGCCCAGGCCTTGACGAATGAGAAATAGAGAATAAAGATGGTGGTGAGACTCCAGCCTGTTTCAGCATGCAGCTCACTAACTCTGGCCAATCAATTTAGCACGGTGTTAGTCACAGAGCACAAAGTACTGCAAGATTGCACATTCGCGCAACGAATATAACCGTGGTTTACTGTCTCGCTTTGCGACTGACAGATTTACCTGAACCCGACTAACCTTATTCCCGCGCACATCCAAAGGGGATAAGTAATCTCACGCGCAACCTGGCGGTCTGTCTGATCTCATGTGGATGCATGAAGCGACCCTGTCTGGGCTTCACAGTGAGCAAGTGCACGAACTGCAAACGAACGATAGAACCGCTAATAATGTCCGGTGATCACGAGACCGTTGTGAATGGTATGAAAAAGAAGCGCACAAGGCTTAATTTGGGCTACTTGATACACAATTCAATCTCCGGTTGTTACGGTCTGAACGCACAGTTGATGGAATCGTAGAGACCGTAAAAATGAAGTGATAGGCAATCATCTACAACTGAAATGATGCGAAGGGAAGGGTCGGATAAAAATGCGGTAAATGTGAGCAGACACGTGATAGGTATGACTTACCGAGGTGATCATAGTGCAAATATCACCGAGCTGTTTGATTGCGTAATGTAGAAGAGGCTGCTTCCGTGGTCCCTCCTTCAACATCTCGACAAGTCGTGAGATCCACTGGCATCGTATGGCTCCGCCGATGCCCTGTGGGTCAAGAAATATAGGTAATTTGATTAAATGTAATGATTGAGCTATGACCTCGCATAGTCCTAGATCCCTTCATCGCTAGCCTTAGGACGGCAAGATGGATTGTAACTGGGTTGTTTTCAAATTTTCACGAATTTTTCCATAAAGGTTCATATATAGAGAAACGCAGTTCTTAAATCATGCATTTCACAATGCTCGAAACCACTATATTGTTGGTATGTGCTGTGTACATCTAACACTGTGATTTGATATATGCATACATACCATACGGGTTCCAAGGTTGTGGGGATAAGCTCCCAATTCCAAAAATACTCTAACGGCACACGTCTCACTTAGCCTCTGACAACCAATCCCAGATCCTGGCCTGCAGGCGTGGTCCTGTGTGACCCAGCAGAACTGCTTCTACTGACAGGTGGAGGGGCGAAGGCGGCTGACTGGCACCTAAATACCAGCTTGCTTCGGGCAGGTGGAGCTCGTGAGTCCAGGAAGGCGATCCACATAAGGGAAGGATAACCTTTATCTCAAACCTCCACTGCTTTGTCGCTACATCCAATCATGGAAAAGGCTTTAGGAGTCAACCTGGAGGAAAAATCAGGAGCCGGAGTCCCGCTAAGCAGTCCGAAGTTGTATTCAACTTCGTCCGGATTTGGACTATAAATCTGAAGTGCCTTACTGGTACCATTACGTTGGTAAACGTTTATGCACCGACGCTCTCTGTGACGCCTGTTATCATAACCTCACAACAGTCCTCCAAAACGTGACCTAAATAACTGTGTAGTGTATTAGGTGATTTTAATGTCAGAGTTGGTGCAGATTTCGAGTCTTGGCAAAACTGTCTCAGAAGGTTTGGAGTAGGTAAAACCAATGGAAATGGACAACACCTTTTAGAATTGTGCACACAGTTCAGTCTTTGTGTTAGTAACACTTTCTTTCAAACAAAACCACAGCATGAAGTCTCTTGGAAACATCCTCGCTCTAAGCATCGACATCAGCTTGATTTTATTCGTGTTAGGCGCACTAATATAGGAAACGTAATCTTCGCCAGATTATATCAAAGCGCAGGCTGCGATACTGACCATTCGCTGGTTTGTTTAAGAATAAAGGTGATAGAGGCGACTGCAAAAATTATGGAGGAATCTCCCTTCGGAAAGTTGTAGGCAAATTGTTTGCTAAAGTCTTGCAGATCTGGCTATAAGTTTGACCGTATGTTATTATACGCTGTTTTTATTGATTTAAAGTATGCATTCGACTATGTCAGCGGAGTCTTTTAGAAATGCTTGATCTTATAGGCTGCCCCGCAAGACTGCTGAAACTCGTTATGTTGTTCCACTCTGGCATGAAGGGCTCAGTCCATTTTAACGGTTTCAGTTCATAAGCCTTTGAAATTCACCGAGGCGTCAAACACGAACGTGTTCTTGCTTCCACTCTGTTCGGCATTTTCTTTACTTTGCTTCTGAAGCATGCGTTTAGGACGAGAAGGCATTTACCTATGCACGCAAAGTGATGGCAAGCTATTCAACCTTAACCGGTTGAGAGCACAAACCAAGGCACAGGATGTGCTAATCCGTGACCTGCTGTTTACCGACGACGCAGCCATTATCGCCAACTCCCAAGAGAACCTCCAGTTGCTAATGGACTGTTTTTCGTCGGCATGCAAAGACTTTGGGCTAACAATCAGCAGGACCAAGACCAAAGTCCTTGATCAAGGGATTCTATCGCCTCCAATCATCACTGTTGGAAACTGTCAGCTTGAATCAGTACATCATTTCACATATCTTGGTTCAACCATTGCGGATAACCTCTCGCTAGACACGGAGATTGATAAGCGGATTGGCAGAGCAGTTGTCATTTTTCCCGATTGAACTCTCGTGTTTGAGGTAATCGTAAGTTCACTGTCAAGACAAAGATGATGGTATACAGCGGTGTGTACTAACTACTTTACTGTACGGCAGTGAAACCTGGACCACCCACGCAAGACACGAACGGAAGATGAATGCTTTCCATCTACGAAGCATCCGTCGTATCCTGAACATATCGTGGATGGACAAATTGACCAATGCTGAAGTGCTTTCAAAAGCTGGTCTACGGAGCATGTTCACCCTACTACGACAGCTCCGCCTGTGGTGGCTTGGCCACGTCTACAGAATGGAAAATGGTCGTATTTCGAAAGATCTACTCTATGTTGAGTTGCAATCAGGAAGTCGACCATTAGGCAGACGTCTGCAAAAGAGATATGAAAGCTCCTGACATTGACCATAAGAGTTAGGCAGAACTTGCTCTTGACCTGCTCACATTGGACGCACTGTGTAAAGCGTTGTCTCCAAGCTGGGGAGGAGCAGATACAGCTCTCGGCTAATGAACGCAGATCGACGGAGTACGGCGAGTGCTGCCAGAGATATTGTTCCTACTGAATCGGACTACTTAGTCATTCGAATAGCAGTGAAACATGATAAAAATCATGCGATTGTGATGTACATCTATGGTCGACATCGGCCCAAGGACGCCAACAGACATACCTGGGAGGCAAAATTGCATCACCAAGGTATAGGTCCAACAGACCACAATAGATGGTACCCTATTTTTAAATCACAGCACAGGAGCAGAACACATGTACCAGTAAACCTCGACAAGAGCCCTCAACAACGGCATCATTATTCGTCAAATACTACATTTCACACACCACAAAAAGATGTCGAGTCAATGCTGCGCTTGATGCACGAAAACACAATGCGACACGTGACCCAGGGAGCACGTGACCGAAATCACCGATAATAATCATCAAAGCAGCAGCAGCAGCAGCAGCAGCACGCGCAAGCAAAACATGGTTTTGTACACACAACAATTGCGCTGTTCTCGTATCGATTGACTTTTTTTCGAGTGTGTGTGTGTGTATGTGTGCGAGAGAGAGAGCGTGCTCGGTAGAACGAAAATGGCAACGAGTTCAATTGTGTCACCTATCGAACTAATGAATAGCAGTAGAATAGCACCAACGCTCCAGTGACGCATTAACATGCTATCTAAAGTAACCAAACACGGCATGCTCCACCGCAATACAAACACGAAATTATAAATTACTTGAACCAAATGCTCATTTGCATGCATTTCCATCACACATACACACACACACGACTGGTTTCGTGCTGTTTGCCCTCATCAGGTAGGGACAGTATGATCAGGATCCGCTGACCTTCAAACAGTGGAGGAATGGCAACCAATATTTGACCTTGTAGGCCACTGTCAAACAATGTTGGTACGGCCAATTACATGTGCGCACGCACATATAGATGATTTTATCGAGGATTGCACTTAAAACTCGAGGAAAGCTGTGGAAGCAAATGCGCGTACATATTGGCACGTGTATGCAATCAAGGTTGGCGAAGGCATAGAGCGACATGTATGGTATGAAAGCACAAGCCTGATCCAGGCAAAGTGCCGCGCAGTCAGAGACTGCACGTGGGCTAAGATACTGTCAGGTTGCCCAAGCCTAGACAGATATGAGGGGGAAATAGAAATGGCAGTGAGACTCCAGCGTGTATTCGCATGCAGCTCACTACCAGCGGCCAATCAATTTAGCACGATGTTAGCCGCACAGCACAGAAGTACTGCAGGATTGCGCATCCGTGCAAAGCGACATCAACATAGCTGACCATATCGAATGGAACCAACGAAGTTTTCGTTCAAGGTTATGTGTTTTCAAGAATCAAGATTTTATGATGAAAAAAGCAATTGCTTTACATGTACTATTGGATGACAACTATTACAAAAAAGAAAATGTAATCAAAAACACATTGTTGCCTGTTTGTCTGGGTTCATGTTGATTCAATGCACAGGGCCGATTATGGGGTGTTGTTTGAAATATGCATCTAGTTTTGTTTTAAAAACATCAAATGGTGTTGCATTCACAACGTCTTGCGGTAGTGCATTCCATAGAAAGCAGATGCGCACAGAGAAGAAATGGCGCCGACAGTCAAGTCTTGAGTGAGGTATTACGAGGCAACTTGAGCGAGAGGAAATTATTTTTATTAGATCTCGGAGCGGGTGGTTTTCGAATCGCAGTATTTTGTAAGCTAGAATAACGTCGCTCCTCATTCGCCTCTGTGTAAAATCAGACAAACCTAGTATGGCCATTCGCTTTGTAGCTCGTTGGTAAATTCCATCCAAGAGGTCGATGTCTTGGCGCAGCCACGGTGCCCACGCTGGGATCAAATACTCCATCGTTGGATGAATGTAAGTATTTATAATGTGGAGAAGTGTTTTGAGAGTGAACCGCCCGAAAATTCTCCTCAGGATTCCCAATATACCACATACCCGATGAAACACTTTTTGACAATGCATATTCGGTTTCAGGTTATTAGTGATCCAAATCCCGAGATCCTTTTCAGCGGTGGCCCAAGTTAGGTTTTCGTGGCCTAGATGATATGTGTGGTCGCAATCACGAGTGGTGCTGGGGACATCACTTGTACACTACCCCAAGAAACTTTATGATGATGTCTCAATGGGTCTGCGTACCGTCTACGGAGTTCGCAGGTGGGAACGAGACTGGATCACGATCTGCAACGATCTCGCCTCCGATCGACGTGCGTGGGCTGGTGCGATCCGAGACATCAATGAAGCCGGCTAATCCACCCGTGGAGCCAGCCGCAAAAAAGTAAAGTAAAGTAAATCACGGCCACTGTGTTGCTCACACTTACACGCCCCTACCGGTTTCCGGCTGTTTGCCGTCATCAGGTGGAGACAATTAGATCAGGTTCAGTGACCCTTAAAACAGTGGATAAGTGGTAAACAAGGTTATACTTGAATGCCACTGTTGCATAAGGTTCGTACAACGAACCACGATGTTCAAACACAGAATCACATAGTGATTCTTTGGTCAAGCACTCAAGGCGCTTATGGATGACCAAAGTAATGTGTTGCTCACATCCCCATCCCTTACACTCCACTACCGGTTTCTGGCTGTTTGCCGTCATCAGGTGGAAACAGTTAGATTAGGTTCAGTGAGACTTGAAGCAGTGGATTAAAGGTAAACAAAGTTATACTCGAATGCCACTGTTGCCTAGGGTTCGTACAACGAACCACGATGTTCAAACACAGAATGGCATAGTGATTCTTGGTGACGCACTCAATGCGCTGATGGATGAGAGAGACACAAGATAAAACGAGCCAAAATGAATCAATATGGTATGGTATGAAAGCATATGACTGATCCATGCAAAGTGCCGCACAGTCAGAGACTGCACGTGTGCTAAGATACTGTCAGGTTGCCCAGGCCTAGACAGATATCAGGGGGATAAAAAAGTAGAGGAAAGGATGACCAAAGTGAGGTGTTGCTGACATACCCCGAAATGAACAGTAACAGTGTGTAGCAGTGGCATTAAAGTTATCGTTCATTTATCAACTGTTGTGCGCTTTAGGGGGCACTCGTACGAAAGTATAGTCCCGAAAAAAATGAACCCAGGATATGATGGCACTGTGTCGATCATAAAACGCAAGAGATTAGAATCCACGTTACAAAGGAATGCGGTTATACGAAAGGTACACTTCCGATGTTAGATTGTCTCTCGCAAAAAGAACCGTAGAATAAGAACTACGGTCTATCGTAGTCCAATCGACATAGCGGTCGGTTTAACGTACACATCAACATCCTAAAAAGGTATTCAAGTCAGGGGCTAAATCGTGGTTCTACAAGGTTACACACCTTGGCAGCGATGCTACCGATAGATCATGGATATCCCAAGAGATTAAATGAAATATCCATCACAGAAAACGGTCATTCTACCGTATGTCCTCCCAATGGAATTAGTGGAATCTTGAATAACGCAAGCAAAAGAATAACGCGTGAGAGATGCAAGTAAATGCCATTTAAACCTAGTCGCTGATCATAATGACACGCTTGGTCTGGCGAAGCTTGTGTCAGAAGCTGAACGTTACCAAAACTGTTTTAATCGATCCAGGCAAAGTGCCGCACAGTCGAGGACTGCACGTGGGCTCATCATCATCATCATCATCATCATAGACAGCATTACACCGGTAGCACGTACCGAATATTTAACTGCCATACAACCATGAAAAAGTAAAATCCTAAATGATAAGGAAGGGATGGGACTGAAACAGCTGCGGACTCTATAGAAGAGTAAGCACAAACAAACTGGGAAGAGGTGCATACACCTCGAATGGAACATGCATTCAAACAAGTTTCGTGAACGAGTAGAGCGACATCAGCACGGCAGCTTCCTTGCGGCTTTCACTGTCATGCATCATAATAAGCTTTTCTCGTCACTCCGCTTGACAACATGCAACGGCTGAGATAGTGCCACGTTGCCCAGGCCTAGACTAACAAGAAAAAAGCACGTCAAGTATCTAGGTGTCACACAAATTGGGATCACCATCTTACCGGTATATTTACGAGAAGTTGTGGCCTTTCTTTCTACGCAGCTGGTTTGTGATCTCTTAGTGTTAAGCTTCATTTTACCATCTTTTGTAGTTTACCGAATCTTTTTTACTGTTCTCCATCATATTTACGGAGCTTCTACTAAAGGAGCAATCGTTGTAATAGAATCATTTCACGCATAAGCTCTATTGTGATAGGGAAACAGCCTTCAAAAACAGCACTTTTCTTCAAGCATCTTCAAAGACGCTTCCAGTGCGTAGTGATATCGAAGGTCAAACTTATCTCGTCAATATGACACGTATATAGCCTTGCGAATGTTTATATGATAATAAAATATCAGTGAAATCATGCGGAAGCTGATCGTACGTTCCCTAACTGGCGAGTGAAGACAGCACGAAGCCGGTCGTGTGGTGTGTTTGATAGCACTGCACGCAAATATGGGTTACTCATTCAAGTCCCTCCACGTGTTTCAGCACATGTGATTGAACAGGTTGGTCGTGCCAGCTTTATCCAATAATGGCATACAAGCGCAACTTGTTTACCATTCCTTCGCTGTTTCAAGCGCATGTGAATCCTGATTTTACTGTCCCTACCTGATGGGTGCAAACAGCACAAAAACGGTCGTGGGAAGCATGCGAAATAAAGTTTCGATTTAGGTGGATGAATCATCCCTGTTTAACCGTGGCTTCAAGGTATATCCATTCGCTTAAACAGTCCGCGTATTTAAGTCAGATATTCTAGTTCATCCGGTAATCTTCCATCATTTCCGTCTCAGTTCGTCTTGCTCCAGATTTACGAGGAGGGTTCAAAAAACAAAACCAACAGCTTCAGGGCATCGTAACGCTGGATGCGGAAGCAATAACCAGGTAAATTTGACTGTGGTATGCCAAACAAAGTGAAATCCAAACGGAAAACGCTTGAGAATCGTTCCAGACCGGAACCACTTACCGATGAATTGTGATCCAAGATTTTCGCGTGGGCTTTCAGCGCCGAGTCACTCACTTCACCCGAGGACGAGGTGTCCGTGGCCAATTCCCAGAGCAAATCCAGCACCTTCTCAGCCATCAAGCCATCTCGATCTTCTTCCGCGAGACGTGAGATTAGCTCGAGGAGATGGTCACGTTGAAACTTGGTGGCGTGCGTCCAGCTCTCCTGGATCCGAAAGTAACGCGGGTGAGAGAACGATAATGACATCAGTGTATAATGCTTCGAGGCAATAAGCAGACTGTTGAGACACGACTACAGTTCAACATGAACAGAATGAATCAAATGACACAAGCATAAGTGCTGTCGTTGCAGGGATTGGATGTTAGCCTACAAGATTCTGATCTGATTTGTCAATCGATGTCGTGACAGTTGGGATTCTCAGTGCGACCTTGACGAATCACATGTGGTTCGATAGCGGCTGACGTTATCCATTTCCTCCGGCTTACGGGGATGTTGCCGCTCATGCAATCCTTTCAAAATCCGAATTATTAAGGGTTCGTGATTGTCGTGGTCTTTGGTTAATGCTCTTGTGTTGGTCCAGAGCATGGTGTTCTACGCCTCACACCACAATTTCCCTGATGG
>JACCGJ010001970.1:0-12408 GCA_013407085.1 Atriophallophorus winterbourni | reverse complement strand
TCATGTACATGAATACAGTCATTTTCTTCGTCGTCGTCATATTGTGTATTGATTTTGGCTTCAAGGGGTAAATATTCGGCGTGAAGGACATATGTTAGTAAGTAGGTCACACTCCCTCTGACAAGCGAATCCAACTTATGGTTTGCACGTGTAGCCTTGTATGACCCAGCTGATTTGATTTGGTAGAGATTACGGGCAGATATGATGTGAAATAAGGCGAACGCACAGATAATGGTGAACGGTTTATACAATTCTGTGCACAATCTCGATTATTCATTAGCAGCACTTCCTTTCGCCATAAAAGATGTCAAATTACCACATGGCGCTCGCCGGATGGAAGCCAACCTTCGGCCCAAATCGACCATATCGCAATAAGTGCTCGCTGGAGAGGTTGCATTGAGGACTGCCGCTCATTTTGGAATACCTGCATAGATTCACATCATGCTCTTGTGCGATGTAGGTTCTCATTAAAGTTCTCCGGTACGAAACCTTCGAATGGGAAACGCATTGTGGTCGAAAAATTCTTTCAGCCTGCAGTTCAAGACATTTATAGGACCACCTTGTGTAACTCACTCCCAGTTGCTCAGTGTGCAACTGCCGATGAAAGGTGGAACAAAATAGCAGGATTTATGCGAGCCGCTGCAACAACAGCCTGTGAGACTACACAACCAACCCAAAAGTCCCACTGGATTTCACAGCGCTCTATCGAAATTCTTCACCAGCGACGCCAAATACCTCATGTTCCTGGACACAACACAGAGCGTAGACGCGTGAGGAATGAACTTAAACGGAGCTTAAGACTAGACAGAGAAAGGTGGTGGCTAAATAAGGTCGAAGAAATGGAAATAGCAAATCATGCGGGTAACGTGCGAAAACTCTTCCAACTTATTCGATCGACTGGGCCTACGAAAAAAGGAGTGAGTGAGACTATCGCTGAAATAGACGGTACTCTTATCACTAATAAGAATCGGCGCCTCTCACGTTGGGCCGAACATTTCGAAGAACAATTCAGCCGGTCGCCTGCAACAGAATCTTTCCCTCATTTGAAGCAGTGTGATCCTTGGTCTGTTAGCGTAGATCCCCCTAATGATTTAGAAATTAAAGAATGTATCGAATCCATGAAACGATTCAAAGCTGCTGGCCCCGATGACATACCACCTGTCTTGCTCAAAGAAGGTGGCCAAGTCCTAATCAGCACACTAGGCGATCTCCTCCGTGAAGTGTGGTTATCAGAATCCGTCCCTCCGAGTTGGGGCGAATCGGTTATCATACCTATATTTTAAAAAGGTGTGCGAAGCTCATGCTCTAATCATCGTGGGATAAGTCTCACTCCCATCATTACGAGATTATTAACGTCCATATGTCTTCGAAGATTAACATCGCATAGGGAATCACAGATCCGAGAGCAGCAAGCTGGCTTCCGGCCTGGCAGAGGCTGTGTCGATCACATTTTTACTCTTCGGCGGATCTTAGAACTGCGGCACACTTATCGACAGCCGACAATAGCCATCTTTTTAGACTTCAAAGGAGCGTTTGATTCAGTCGATCGAAATGTCCTGTTTAACACCTTGCTGTGCAAAGGCGTTCCGCAAAAGTATGTCAACATACTACGTGCACTTTATGCTCATACATCCGGATGCGTTATGGTTTACAACGAAGTCTCACCCAAATTCCACACCACAAGTGGCGTCCGACAAGGATGCCCGATTTCTCCGTTTTTGTTCAATTTTGTAATTGATGCAATTATGGAGTTGTGCAACGATGGTGCCGCGGCTTTCGGAGTTCACATAATGCCAGGCGTCAAGCTTCTCGACTTGGATTATGCTGATGATATAGTTCTGCTCTTCGACTCGTACACAGATGCACAGGCGATACTGAACAAGCTATCTAGTATTGTGCCCGAATTTGGAATGCGTTTTGCACCCTCTAAGTGCAGTGTTCTGCTGCAGGACATCGACATATCGAACAGCACTTTATTGCTTGACAATCAGGCTCTTGAAATTGTAGATCGTTTTACGTATCTCGGTAGTTGTATCAATAATTCTGCATCGTTAGATGACGAGGTATCAGCACGCATCTCTAAAGCCACCGTAGCTTTCCGCAACCTAGGTCATTTATGTGCTGTGCGGCTAACATCGTGCTAAATTGATTGGCCAACGGTAGTATGCTGCGTGCTGAAACACGCTGCAGTCTCACTACCATTTCTATTTTTATTTCCCCTCATATCTCTCTAGGCCTGGGCATCCTGACAGTATCTTAGCCCACGTGCAGTCTCTGACTGTGCGGTACTTTGCCTGGATCAGGCTTGTGCTTTCATACATACATACATACCGGTGTATTGCTGTCTTTGATGATGATGAAGGCCTAGAATCCACGGAATTCAAATCTGTTTTACTCCTCACTAGTTATACTTAAACACAGAAACGATGTCACGCATCAAACTAGAGGAAAAATCAGGAGTCGGAGTTCCACTTAGTACTAAGAGCTTCCAGGCATCAGAAACCCTTCCTGCAACAAAATAGTCGTTCAAATTTAGAAATCTTGGAGCTCATCTGCTGGAAGCGTCCCAATCAGCAAAGACGACGCCGATTAATGACTAACTGAACGTTTGTATCAGAACTTCTTCAAACGCATCACCTGACTTTGGAGTTACAAGCGTGGTGTTGCCACTAGACCTAAGAAATTCTGCGCAAACAATAATCGTAGAAACCTCCAGCTGCATATTGTCTGCTCAAACTAGCCAACACTCGTTCCCGTAAAGCAGTGCGGCCTTAATCACAATGCTACAGATCAAGGAAATCGTTTAGAGAACTATGGAGGATGTCCTTTTTAGTGAGAATAAATAGAACGAAGAAATCGGGTCGCCTTGTCTTACGCTTTCAGTGGTGTGGCATGGCAGCGAAAGGCTGTCGATCTCTCCAATCGAGTGAATATATAAACCATTATGGCATTCGGTAAGCATTCGGTACGTGCTACCGGTGTATTGCTGTCTATGATGATGATGATGATGATGATGATGATATAAACCATTCCAGATGGTGAAATTCTTCAGCGAAATTACATGACGAAGCAGTTTCATAAGGCAGATTCGTCAACAAAATGGAATCGGGTAGCATAAACAAGATGCCTACCGTTAGTAGTCTCGAGGTTGGAGCAACTGACGTAGAGCGAAGAGCTGATCTACGCAGCCGCACCATGGCGGAAAACCTAATTGCTCTTCGTAAAAAAGAGTACCCTGGATTAGACGCAACGATTAGTTTACGTACCACTGAATAATTGAGTTTTCTCTGCAATGTATCACGAGAGACATTCCTAGTTAACCGATAGCACATTGGATTGAACGATCTTCCCGATTTGCGTAAAATATGGTTTTACAATTGAACCAGATTTTGAGTCACGTGTTGTAGAGTGAATGAATAGTTCGAAATCGGAGCGCATGAATTTATTTATATTTTTCATTAAATCAGCCAATTCCACCTGACCTCTGCCACACCGAGACCTTTTGGAATAGATCGGGTAAAGCGTGTTACGAAAGCGATAGATTCTCATTTGAGTTTCAATGCTGCAGAGTTTTGTGAATTGTTTTGTTTCTATAGGCAAACCAAAATCGCAGCCGAAGATTTTACTACGGACAGTTGTGTGGCATATTCTTGAAGCCGGCTAAGTCCACAATCAGTATGAAGGCAGATGGTATGGTATGATGGTATGAAAGCACAAGCCTGATCCAGGCAAAGTGCCGTACAGTCAGAGACTGCATGTGGGCTAAGATACTGTCGGGTTGTCCAGGTCTAGAAGGCAGAATGTAATATGAAATCACAAGATTGGATCTAGGCAGTAGCAGTCACAGACGGCATGTAGACTAAGGTACCATCAGGTTGCTCCAAACAGAGATAAGAAAGAGAACGTGGTGGTAAGGCTCCAGTGTATTTAAGAAGTATTGCACACTGCACATCTGTGTGGAGACAGTATATACCCGAAATCCTAAGGCGTATTCGTTTCGCTTGCTGAGTTTAACAGGTCTTAGCCGCATAACTACCAGTAACAAGCCTCTCTAATGTCGCAAATGAAAATAATCTCAGAGTTTGATTATAGGAAAACGTCTGGAAAGGAACCAAACAGATTATCAACAATACCTGATGCTGGAGTTGAAGTCGTTGTACTTTGGAGTAAACATTGGTTTGGTGTCATGTAGAGTGGTTTTGGTGGTTCGCAAGTCGCTGTGAAAAATGGCGAATGGAACTGCGTAAACTCTGACGAAGACTGGATAGCTGATGCGGATTTCTGGTTGTCCATCAGTCCGGGAGATGAAACTAGAAACTATGAAAAGTATGCATCAAAAAGCGTAAATGTGCGTCCGACTAACTAATAAACAATAAAACAAATGCTTACATCAGATTCACGAAGTGAAAGCCGGCCAAATCCTGCGTTGCTTCCAGAGTATAAAGATCCAACTATGTGCGGATGACGTGTTTGTTCGACATAATTCCTTTTCAATGATTCAACTTTGCTGCGTCTCCGAGCATTCTTGTGTTCAAAATCTAAGTCTGAGTACAAGGCTTCTTCGTCTACTTTTCTATGAAAATTAGTGAATGAAATTTGACAAGACCACCAACTGAAGGTTCCATCGATGTGCCGCACTGCTGCATGAGAAAGCATCGGGTGCATCAAAAAATTCTTCATCATCAGAGCTCATGAGTGCCAACGATTGTCAGTAATCATTAAAGGGAGTTCCAAAGTAAAAGGGTGAGTGTAGGATTTCTGAAATGTTATTGCAAATAGGGATTAGCTTGAAATGTGGTCAAAGTGAATAGCACGATAATTTATCAAACTCAGGTTGTTGAGCTCAGCTCTAAGGGCTCAGCGAAAGGTTCAGTGGTAAGCCTTCTCCATATATAAAGTCACAAAAATCCAATGCGAAACCTGGTCTATCCGAGCAGAAGATGTCCGTCGGCTTTCTGTTTTTGATACCCGTTGCCTGCGTAGAATTGCTCACATTCGGTGGCAGCATCGTGTTACAAATATAGATGTCTGCAAGCGGGTGTTAGGACCAGGTGGCCACGGACTGAGAGAAATGCTGATGCTTGCTCGCTTGCGATGGTTGGGACATGTCTTAAGAATGCCTTCTCACCGTTTACCGTACCGCGCCTTATTCGCAGAGCGTGACAGAAGCTGGGAGAAAAGATCGGGTTGTCAGTCCATGACGTGGCGCGTTGGGATGAAGAAACTCACCTTAGCGCTAGGCTCAGTTGGGCGTATTCGTTTGCCTGGTGGGGTCCAAAAGCACCACCTAATAGTTGGCTGGAAACCTTGCGCGATATGGCTACAAACCGAAGTCAGTGGCGCCAGTGTATTTTATTATGTGTCATAATTTTTTATCTGGTATTATTTTACATTTAAAAAAAAGAAAAAGAAACAAAAGAAACAAAAAATCGAATGCAGTGAAACTACAAAAACCAGCTGCTTTTTTGTGCATTTGCTTTTACGTATTCCGCTTGCCTGCTTTCCCTTTTCCACGCGCTTGCTTATCTGCTTTTCCTGCTTCATATTGCTTGGCACTTTGTCTGGCTCCAGACTTGTGCTTCATGATGATGATGATGAATAACATCATGAGGCGTCAGGTGTGACTCGCTGCATCAAAAATCACCGCCCATTGTCCTATTCTAAGACACTGTATGGTAAAGAAGCGAAATCTACAGGGACCAGTCAAACAGTGGTATCGGGCTTCGAGCTGGAAATTTCCGGAAAGGAGGAACAAGCCGCTACGTCGGTCACCGGCCGCCGATAGGGGCGAACCTTTCTCTCTTAATCGCCTTGTGGGTATGTATGTATGAAATTTCAATCCGGATATAGACAAGGGGCCCCATTCGAAAACAGCACGTGGGCTTAGTAGGTAAAACCAATGCACTAAATTCTCCAAGTGGGACCAGACAAACAAAACCTCCCCTACTTCGGTGTAGGCAGCCTGCATTCAATCATGACAATGACCTATATTTCATTGTTTTGTTGAACGACACCATATGTGTATGAAAGCACAAGCCTGATCCAGGCAAAGTGCCGCACAGTCAGAGACTGCACGTGGGCTGAGATACTGTCAGGTTGCCCAGGCCTAGACAGATATGAGGGGGAAAACAGAAATAGAAATGGTAGTGAGACTCCAGCGTGTACTCGCATGCAGCTCACTACCGTTGGCCAATCAATTTAGCACGATGTTAGCCGCACAGCACAGAAATGCTGCACGATTGCACATCCGTGCACGCACTCTGAAAAAACATATGTTGTATAAATTAATGAAACTGATGACGGTTGAACAAGGGTAGGTCTGTGCGAACAATTAAAAATCTGTTTAGAAGCAAAACGCTTATATAAAACAACACAACAAATATTGTGTGGAAGTACATAATCTTATAATAAATAATAGGTAACTATTATGTGATCAGACACGGGTGTGCAATCACGTAATGTGCTGTATGCGGAAACATGCTAAAACCTCACTGCCATTTTCTTTTATCTGTCTAGGCCTGGGAAACCTGGCAGTATCTTAGCCCGCGTGCAGTCTGACTTTGCAGCACCTATATATATATATATATATAGATATATATATATATATATAAATATAGATTATATATAATAATATATATATATATATAGATATATATCTATAATATAATATATATATATATATAGATAGATTAGATCTATATATATATTATATATAAGATATAAGATATAATATATATATATAATATATATATTTGCACAATCTGATACAGATATGGTGCCGTTCAACATAAACAATGAGATGTACAAAGCGAGAAGGGGGGTACAATTCGGGTAGAAACAGTGAGAAAATAAACAGTGAGAGGGGAACAGCAGCACTTAGTCTTGATCAGGCTTGTGTTTTCTGTCCGGATTGCAATCTTGCGGTCGATCGATCGCTACCGCTACGTTGAATTCCCAAACCCTCCAGCTTGACGAGCAATCGGCGGTTGGGCACGCGGTCGAACGCCTTACTGAAGTCGATAAAAATGACATCAACCGCTTGACCAGAATCAGTCAAAGCACACCAACTTTCTCGCGCCAGGAACAGATTACTTACGCATGCGCGATTTTTGGTGAATCCATGTTGTTGTGGACACCAACGCCCACACTCCAAAAGAAAGTGCTCTATTTTCCTTTTGATCAGCTTTTCTAAAATTTTACCGATCACAGAAGTCAATGTGTGTGAATGTGTGTGTAATGTGAAAGCACAAGCCTGATCCAGGCAAAGTGTCGCACAGTCAGAGACTGCACGTGGGCTGAGATACTGAAGTCAATGTGACCGGCCTGTAATTAGCGGGACTACTAGGGTCCCCACTCTTAAACATAGGTTTAATAATACCCTGTTCTCATTCTTGTGGCAAGACCCCTAATGTTACAGATTTTGTAAACAACCTGACCAGCGGAACGCACAACACTTCTGTTAGTGCTCGTAAAACCAACGGATGAATACCGTCTGGTCCTGGCGCGGATTGTGTGCCTAACTGTTCCAATAGGAGTCTAACAGTCTCTACATCTACATCAAGATCAGACAGCACCTCGCTGTTATTAGAGACAGAAGGGGGATCACTGTCTTCCAGACAGTACATGGAGGCATATTGCTTAGCCATGGCTTCAACTTTCAAACCATCCTCAGTAATGTCTACAAGCGTTCGTGTGAAGAACGAAAGCGCTACTACATATCTTCTACTTCTTCATATACGACAAAGGTACTTACTTTACTTTTACTTTTGTGCGACTATCTCCTCCTGGAGGATGAGTCGGCTTTAATGAAGGTTCTTGGGGATTTGGGTACAAAGCGGCGTCCCCAGCACCACTCGGCGTTTGTTCGAGTCAGCTTCTCTAACGTTTGCACAACCAAGTGCGACCTGCAAGGCAGCAGGGAGTTGCCAGAAAGAGGTGGTCTACCAGACTCGGTTCCAGGTTTTTCCTCAGGGTTTTCTCCCGAAGCCTTTCCCGCGATCGGGTATCCCGCAAGGCAGCGGGGGTTTAAAATCAGGGTTTTCCTTCCCTTAGATAAAATGCCCTCCCAGGCTAACGAGCTCCATCTGCCCGAACCAAACTGGTTTTCAGGCGCCAGTCACTCGCCTTCGCCCCTTCTCCTGTTGGTGGAAGCAGTTCCGCCGGGTTCGGGGAGCCACTGGTGCAGGCCTGAAGCTGGACTTGGTTGTCAGAGGCTATTTGAGACGCGTGATATATGGGAGCATTTTATATACAGTGGGAGCTTATCCCCACTGCCACCCCCGGCTATGACAACCTTTGGTATGGTATATGGTATGAAAGCACAAGCCTGATCCAGGCAAAGTGCCGCACAGTCAGATACTGCACGTGGGCTAAGATACTGTCAGGTTGCCCAGGCCTAGACAAAGGGACGAGCCATTTTGAGCCACATTACTTCCACTCAGACATCCAGATGAACTTAAATATAACATATACTATGAAGGGGTACTAAGATGATGCATGGTATTCACCACCTCGCGTACGAGGATAGACAGAGCTAACTGAAACTTTACTCCCGAGAACTTCGAAGCGAAAGGTTCGATCTGCTCCTGGCACGTCGAATCCTTCTCAGTCAATATGGTGACGAGTTCCGCCGGTTCTTCCGATTAGTAGGTGATTTGAAGACTCGTGGGTATGACCTGAAGTTGCAGAAGCCAAGAAGCCCAAATCGACCATATCGCAATAAGTGCTCGCTGGAGAGGTTGCATTGAGGACTGCCGCTCATTTTGGAATACCTGTATAGATTCAGATCATGCTCTTGTGCGATATAGGTTCTCATTAAAGTTCTCCGGTACGAAACCTTCGAATGGGAAACGCATTGTGGTCGAAAAATTCTTTCAGCCTGCAGTTCAAGACATTTATAGGACCACCTTGTGTAACTCACTCCCAGTTGCTCAGTGTGCAACTGCCGATGAAAGGTGGAACAAAATAGCAGGATTTATGCGAGCCGCTGCAACAACAGCCTGTGAGACTACACAACCAACCCAAAAGTCCCACTGGATTTCACAGCGCTCTATCGAAATTCTTCACCAGCGACGCCAAATACCTCATGGTCCTGGACACAACACAGAGCGTAGACGCGTGAGGAATGAACTTAAACGGAGCTTAAGACTAGACAGAGAAAGGTGGTGGCTAAATAAGGTCGAAGAAATGGAAATAGCAAATAATGCGGGTAACGTGCGAAAACTCTTCCAACTTATTCGATCGACTGGGCCTACGAAAAAAGGAGTGAGTGAGACTATCGCTGAAATAGACGGTACTCTTATCACTAATAAGAATCGGCGCCTCTCACGTTGGGCCGAACATTTCGAAGAACAATTCAGCTGGTCGCCTGCAACAGAATCTTTCCCTCATTTGAAGCAGTGTGATCCTTGGTCTGTTAGCGTAGATCCCCCTAATGATTTAGAAATTAAAGAATGTATCGAATCCATGAAACGATTCAAAGCTGCTGGCCCCGATGACATACCACCTGTCTTGTTCAAAGAAGGTGGCCAAGTCCTAATCAGCACATTAAGCGATCTCCTCCGTGAAGTGTGGTTATCAGAATCCGTCCCTCCGAGTTGGGGCGAATCGGTTATCATACCTATATTTAAAAAAGGTGTGCGAAGCTCATGCTCTAATCATCGTGGGATAAGTCTCACTCCCATCATTACGAGATTATTAACGTCCATATGTCTTCGAAGATTAACATCGCATAGGGAATCACAGATCCGTGAGCAGCAAGCTGGCTTCCGGCCTGGCAGAGGCTGTGTCGATCACATTTTTACTCTTCGACGGATCTTAGAACTGCGGCACACTTATCGACAGCCGACAATAGCCATCTTTTTAGACTTCAAAGGAGCGTTTGATTCAGTCGATCGAAATGTCCTGTTTAAGACCTTGCTGCGCAAAGGCGTTCCGCAAAAGTATGTCAACATACTACGTGCGCTTTATGCTCATACATCCGGATGCGTTAGGGTTTACAACGAAGTCTCACCCAAATTCCACACCACAAGCGGCGTCCGACAAGGATGCCCGATTTCTCCGTTTTTGTTCAATTTTGTAATTGATGCAATTATGGAGTTATGCAAAGATGGTGCCCCAGCTTTCGGAGTTCACATAATGCCAGGCGTCAAGCTTCTCGACTTGGATTATGCTGATGATATAGTTCTGCTCTTCGACTCGTACACAGATGCACAGGCGATACTGAACAAGCTATCTAGTATTGTGCCCGCATTTGGAATGCGTTTTGCACCCTCTAAGTGCAGTGTTCTGCTGCAGGACATCGACATATCGAACAGCACTTTATTACTTGACAATCAGGCTCTTGAAATTGTAGATCGTTTTACGTATCTCGGTAGTTGTATCAATAATTCTGCATCGTTAGATGACGAGGTCTCGGCACGTATTTCTAAAGCGACCGTAGCATTCCGCAACCTAGGTCACCTCTGGCGTCAGAAAGGATTATCTCTGTTACTCAAGGGTAGAGTCTATAAAGCGACAGTTCGGGCTGTGTTACTATATGGGTGCGAAACCTGGACCTTACGTAAAGAACACATTCAGCGTCTCCAAGTATTTGACAACCGGTGTCTCCGCAGCATTCTAGGAGTTAGCTGTTACAATCGTATGCGCACCGATGCTCTCCGAAATAAGTTGTTGGGTAGTAATGTCGATATAGAGAAGCAGATCAACCTGCATAGGTTACGCTGGTTGGGTCACGTTTTACGGATGCCGGACCACCGACTTCCGAAACAGATTCTTTTTGCGACGCCACATCCTGATTGGCGTAAATCTCGGGTGGCCAAACCGTCACATGGCATAAGCAGTTAAAAACCCTTACTAGTAACCTTTCCAAAGTCGGCGCAGCGCGTCTTCCTGGCTGGTGTCCCCGCGATCAGATATCGCAGTGGTTAGTTACGCTTCAGGATATGTCCCGAAACCGTGTTCAATGGCGGTCTTGCACTAAGCATCTTCTTGGAGTGTTTGCTTAACCTTGTATGTTGTCAATCGGAGTGACGAGAAAAGCTTGTTATGATGCATGACAGTGAAAGCCGCAAGGAAGCTGCCGTGCTGATGTCGCTCTACTCGTTCACGAAACTTGTTTGAATGTATGATCCATTCGAGGTGTAGGCACCTCTCCCCAGTTTGTTTGTGTTTACTCTTCTATAGAAGCCGTAGCAATTTAAGTCCCACCCTTCCCCATCTTTTAGGATTTTACTTTTTCGTGGTTGTATGGCAGTTAAGCATTCGGTACGTGCTACCGGTGTATTGCTGTCTTTGATGATGATGATGAGAAGCCAAGAAGGCTTAAGCTGAGTAATTTGAGCACGCTATTCACGCGGGTGGTGAACACTTGGAACTCGCTACCAAACGAGCTCCTTTCCACCGGAACAACTATTCAATAGTCAATAGTCAATAGTATATTGTGGTAAAAAAGCTAAAAGCTTAAAAGAAAACCACAGGATGTTGTACACATGGATTCGAAAGTTCAGGGTTAAAATTAAGGTCCGAATGAAGAAAAACGTTGATACTGTAAGGGATGGGGTTGTTAGCACCACAAAACTTTGGTTGATACTTCCAGTTGAAAGCAGTTTGAGCGCTGAAAATCGGAAAAAAGTGCAGTATCATAGAGTATAGAAGTTATAGCTTTTCAAACGGTATGAAGCAAGCCGTCGCGCTGAGACTGGACCTTAACGTGGTGCGATGGTTTGTGTACCTTCATGACCCATTGAGCTATACTGGGTGGTGCCTTTTGGTTCCAGCAGAGCTACTCATACCAGGAAGGTCGATGGATAGAGGTCAGACAAACTCAGTCTCAAGCCACTGCCTTGTGGTTCAGGCTTTTTAGCCAAAGGCTCCGGGTGGGGCCCCCTAAGCTAACCCCCTACTTCGGCCTGGGCAACCGGGTAGTATCGCGCCCACAAGCAATTATGAAAATAAAGGTAAAAATGACAGATCCCGTGCTCTCGCGCTCTTTGCTCAAAATGCTTTACATGATCTCAAAATGCATGCAAACTTTTTAAATAACTGTTTTCCGTTTTGTGGTTCTTTGGTTAGCCCTGACAGAAGTGCAGCTTGTTCATCGAGGTTTCCAAATTCAGCTACTTCGAATATTTTGCCTGCTTCGAATGCCTCCAGAGCGTTCTTCCGCCCACGCGTACCATTCAAATTAGCTGCGTTGAATGTACGGACTTTAGCTAGCATCGGACAGCAGGCAGCCTTGGCTCGCACGCTTGATAGCCTCGACGTCGATGTGTGCTGTTTGTCGGAAACACGCATGCATAACTCTAGCTCAGTTACACGATTGTCTAACCCTTCAAACCTACGTAAGTCACACTATCTACGTTTGTCCACTGATGACGATGCCATGGTATCTGGTCAAGCTGGTGTCGG